>JAOTQM010000132.1:600000-800000 GCA_026939265.1 Oreonectes daqikongensis | reverse complement strand
TAGTTTCTATAAAAATGTCAGTTTAGCAAGGTATTACACTAAAGGGAAGTAACAAACATAAAATCATAGTCTATTAAATGTTTGAGCCCCTTCATGCTAACAATGATTTGTTCCAGGCCGACAAAGACTGGTGAGACACATCATTCTGGGTGTAACTTTATTTTCTTTCTCTGAACCTCGATCATTCAGGTTTTTGGCCATTCGAAAGGACGGAGAATTGACACGTTTAATGCTTTTTGAAAATCATTGAGGCTGGTGAGGAAGGTGAACGAGGTGAAAGGTTTAACCTTCTATTTCCTTTCATTTCAATCTTCTCATCCTCCAGAAGCTGGGTGAGAGTGCAGATTTGCTTTGTCTGACTGGGTGGGTAATTATACCGGTGGGATTTATTCCATGCACTGAACATGCGGTATACCCGTGTGCTGAGGATCATGGGTCTCTCTCTCTCTCTCTCACACACACACACACACACACACACACACACACACACACACACCACACACACACACACACACACACACACACACACACACACAGCTGTTTTTACTGTAGGGCAGAATGCTAATGAGGCTGCACTTTGATCAAAAAAGTCACTGCAATTACCCACCCGGAGAGGCGTGTGTGTGTGTGTGTGTGTGTGTGTGTGTGTGTGTGTGTGTGTGTGTGTGTGTGTGTGTGTACAGGTTTGCCTACTTGTTACAGGCCAGATTTTGGTCTTCACAAATATAGTGGATCATGACGACAACTGATTTTTGCGAGGCCAATTGAAACAGTTCTAATATTACATTTTCCTTTAAATTCTTATCAAATATCAACAGGTTTGTGTGAGGTTAAAATTGTGTGATGAGAGGTCATCATTCATCACATTATTTCATTCCAAAGCTTATTGGATGGCCTCTGACTCGCAGCTTCATTCCATTTTTGTGGATTTTTTCCAAAATGTTAACACAATTCCTTATTCAAATTACAGCTGAGGTTTCTCAGTGCATGGTTGGTTCATGACTTTTTTGAAGAACTTTTTCTAGAGAAATGAAAAAATACCTCCAGATAAGGTATCTGTTTGACATCGATTGTGTTTCTGAAGCTCAACTGTTTCAAGTTTTGCCTTAAGAGCATCAATGGTTAGAATGGCGTCTAGGCAGCAGACAGCAAGGCTGACTAGGGTTCGAGACAGATCTTGAGTACCTATTTTTCTCCTCTCTCACATGAAACAGAGCTCGCCTGAGGACCTTCGCACAATAAAGCAACAGAAAGCAGTGCCCTGATAAAAGCACCTATTAAAGACTCTCAGATGTGAGAGAGAGAGAGAGAGAGAGAGAGAGAGTGTGTGATGTGTATGTATTCATGCAGAGAGAGGGTGAGAAGCCACTACTGCCGGAAATTGGGGGTATTTTCTTCTTCAATTAGCTTTACGTAATGGTGGATTACAAAAGAGTCCACGTCCCTCTGCAAATTCTGTTTGGGAGAGAGTTTGTGTCTTTTCCCCTGTAATAATCCGGTGATTATGGTATTATAGAGGATGAGACAACCAGGAGATTAAAGCTTCCCTTAAAATCTACATCAGAACAACAGACAGCTGGCCAAACTCTGGGAAACAAATGAGATCTCCTTGACGTCTCCACTGTTTCTCCAAGACAGTACTCGTGCGAACATAAGAAAAGTTCTCAAAATGTCTCCTCGCTCAAGTATCCTGCGTCTCCGATTTTTGCCTTATATATTTCGCCGAAATATCACAATTTCAGAAGAGATCTCAATGTCATCATCTGAGCTCAGAATTGCATTTAAAAGTCAATATTCGTATTACACCTGCAAACTCTTCGTGTATTTGAACTATTGTCTCTACTATTTTAACTACATTTCTAATATGAATGAACTGAATGTATGGAAGAGCAACATCTGAAGAGTTTGGCTACCTGTCACACAAACAGGAAGAGAGAATGTTGAGAAGAAAGAGAGAAAGAGTGATGTTAGAGAGTTTTCATCTTTCCCCGCTGCAAGACTTGCTCCCAGCAGCATGAGCTAATTTTTTCCACCAGCTTTTTACAGTCCTGTAACCTGCGTGATAATGCGTGTTTGCACATACAAACAAGTAAACAAGACTGGACTAGAGCCATATTACGCACTCTCTTTCTCTCGCCTAAATCAACCCCGGCAGCCACTGTTGTTGAAATACTAGCAATAACGTTACATTTACGAGCTATAAATGCAGTTGTAATGTTTTTATGCTCTGGTTAGGTTTTATCACATGTTATGCATGTTTAGGAAAATATTGTTCATACACTTTAATGAAACAGAGCAGGGTGTTTAGAATCTAAAGCTGAAGTAGACATTACATAGAAAAATGAACAAATAAACCCAGAGATAATAACTATTTGGCCAGACTGTAAGAAGAGTGTGTTATTGCCCTCTATTATTAAAGGCGAAGTGTGTAATAACTTTCTTCTATCCTGATGTAATATGTTGAAATATTTTCTGTTGGTTGATTCCCCCCAAAAATCGAATTACTGTTATTTTAGCATCATTTTAACACATACTGATTAAATTAACACCAGTCTTACTGTTAATCAAAACGAAATGGAAATGTTTTCATTCATTGAAACAAAATAAAAACATACTAAATTGGGAAACTGAAAAGAAACAGGAAAATTCTCTCATGACTATATAAATAGAAATATGCTCATGAATTCATTTTAGTTTCTAAAAAGCATAAAAATAAAAAGCATCGAGTCAAAACTAAGAACAACACATGCTTGTAGTAGCCTATGTTTTTCTTTTAAATAAATGTCATTTTGTTTGTTATCTAATGCAATGATTTTTAAAATATCTTACTTAAAGGGATAGTTCACTCAAAAATAGAAATTATCATTTACTCACCTTTGAGTTGTTCCTGTTGACCCCATTCAACATTCTGTTGAACACAAAATTAGATATTTTGAAGAATGTAGGAAAGCAAAAAGTTCTGGGGCACTTTTGACTACCATTGTCATTTTTCCTACTATGGTAGTCAATGGGGTCCAAGAACTGTTTGGTACAAGCGTTCATCCAAATATCTTTCTCTGTGTTCATCCAAGCAAAAAATGTATACAGATTCGATTTTTGGGTTAATAAGTTGATCTAATTGCTTTTTAACATTTAACTTCCGTGTATATGATATAGTAGTGTTTATCATGAAGAGTAATACAATTATTCCAGTTCGGAACCTGTGCGTGTGTTTAAAACATTGTGTCGGAATGAGTCACACATCCAGTTTTTTCCATCTAACATGAATCACTGATGTGAAGAACTTGACTGGCAGTTCTCTGCTGGTGTTTGTGTGTGTGTGTGTGTGTGTGTGCATGTCAATATGTGTGTTTAATGAAAACCACATCAGGTGAAGTCTGATCCTGAGCCCTGAGCCCTGGAGAGGAGGCAGGTGCTTCCGGAGCAGTGGGCCGTGGGCCGTGATTCAACCGGACGGCCCCACAATCAACCTCGCTAGCTGCAGGAGATGGGGGCTGGGGTGGGGGTCGGTGCTGCTGTCAGAACTCATCAGATATTACGAGAGCAAGCCCTCTGATCTTCACAGCCATCAGTGACTGCAGCCGGCTCTGCTTTCAGAGTGGACAGACATATTATCAGACGGGATATTTAAAAAGGATAGTTTGCTATAACAAATGTATGACTGATCTTCTGTGAAAAACAAAAGGTGATATTTTGAAAAATGTTGACGTCGCTCTTTTCTTTTTAGTTCAAGTCTTCTGATGTCATAAGATGTTCGTAAGGCTCAAGCCAAACTTTCCGCCCCTGAGTTTTTACCACTGCGCCACCATTATAGCAACACCGAACTAACAAACTTGTCTGTAAGTACTGATCGGTTTTGACAAGTTACTATAAGCTTTCGGTCAAAATATTGTAGCCTATGCTTTGTTAAAAGTTCCATGAAACACATGCGGCAACAATGTTTCATTCCATCTACACAGACTCCCGTCAATATCGTAAAACATTATTTGCAAAGGACACTGACAAATGTTTGGTTTCTCATTACCATTGAAACTCTCATATCTGATTCACTTTAAAGGAAAAAATCGAAGCGAGGTGTTTTGTCACTCTTAGGTGGCACTAATAGCAGAGGGAAATGAAACGCTCCACACGGACAAACACATTTGTTTGTTCTGTAAACTCTTCTGAGAGAGAGAATCAGAGGCAATCATTCTTTTGTATCATTGTTCCCACAGCGATCAGAAGTCTGTCTCATTTTCTCTGAGCTAAAGCTGCTTTTCATGATTTCTTTATTCTGCCCGTAAAAAGACCAAAATCATTGATTCCGACTTCTCAGCAAATTCACCATATGCCGAACTGAATCAATAATTTTCAACTCTTTTCAGAGATTCCATTGATGGATGACAAAAAAGTATACAGTAGAGCTGGAAAATTCTGGAGTCGGTGTGCTACTGTCACTCTATACTGAATAGCAACATTTGATGGCTGTTTTTTATTCTCAACGCGACACTTTTGAATTTTGAATGACTTTAGAAGGGAAAGTGAAAGTCATTTATGTTTTACAATAAGATAGCCTCTTACTAAACTTTCCTTGGTGCTTTGAGGTAGACACGTTTTGACTGCTTTTATTTTGCTTGTGACATATAAAACACAAACACGTGAGGACACGGGAAGACTTGAGCATAAAAAACAGATAAAAACCAATTACTGGAATTTATCAGAGTGGTTGTTCCAAAAACTATAATAAAACATTTTTGTGCCCTTTTACATGTTTTTATTTATGAATTGCTATTAAAAATGAATAAATTAATAGATATTTTAATATTTTGTTTTATGATTTATTCCTGTGTGTGTTATTATTTTCGTAATAAAGCTGTCATGATCTGTTCTGTGTTCACTGTCATTTTGGACTTTTTGTTATTTCCTGTTGCATGCCATGTTTGTAGTCCTTTGTAGTTTTTCTTGTTAATTAATTTTCCAGGTGTTTCTTGTTTTTTTTTGTTACCCCAGTGTATTTAAACCCCATTGTTTCCTTTGTCTGGTTTCGATCGTTGTTGGATGTTACGCCATTGTGGTTTTGCGGCTTTTTGTATTCTGTCTTTGTATTCTGTATTCTGTTTTTATTAAATGTTACTGCACGTGGAGCCGCTCCTTGTATTCCTTCCTGCAATCGTAACAAAAGCAAGTTACATTTTGAAATTAGCATAAAATGCATCATTATTTGTATCAAATTCAAATAAAGTAAATATGAATTTTGATTTCATATGAAGTTGAGTTTTAGAAATACTACAGGATTTTGTTTATATAAAAGTATGGGACCAATTATCACAAAGATTAAATCTCTGTAGGTTTTGAATCAACAATCCCAATTTTTTTGCAGTTGTTTTCATGTTATTTTTATTAAAATTATTTGGAAGAAGCTTTTTCCAAAGCGACTTTGCATTATATTATACTATACTATACATTGGTTTTTCCGAGTATGTGCTATCCCTGGGATTGAACCCATGACCTTGTCATTGCTAGTGCCATGCTCTAACCACTGAGCTACAAGAAAGCAACCAAGCAGAATAGACAATGCAGAACTATTCCCATAACTCATTACTGGGATTAGTTGATAAATTTAATTAAATTAGTAAACTAAGACAAACAGAAATGAAAAAGAAAATCCAATGCAAAGAAATGTAGTGATGCGTTTGTTCAGTTTTTGTATTTAGGCACAGAAAACCGTAACATCTGTTAGAAGCAAAGAAAATTATAGTGTGCAAAAGTCCATACAAAACAAAGTCATGACACTTCCTGTGGCTGGCAGCTCTGTCATGGTCTGGTGTGGTTTTAGTCATTGCTAAAAGTGGGTCTGGTCAAAATAAATGGAATGCTCCATGCTGACAAACATTACATTTTAATATTGAAAAGTATTTTCACTTCATATTTGCATTCTTAAGTACTGCAAAACATACAGTGCTTTATTGTATTCCTTCTAATATTATTTTCACACATTTACACTTTCCTCTCATATACAGATATGATTTATTTCCTCTTCATTTACACCTGGCAACATAAATGTGTGTCGGTCTGATTGCGTTCATTTTCTTTTCCTGCATCACATGCAAATCCAGAGCGATTAATCTTCTGGTGTCTTTCTGCAATCAAGCACTTCAGATGAAGACTTTACACAGGGAGGAACGGAGCAGATTGTCACAAGGGTTAAGTCTCAATATCTCAGTCCATTTGCACGAATGTGTGCTTTCTCTAGTATGGTTTTAAACTTCCAATGTAAAACGTCCTTAAATAAGAAAATGAAAGAGAATATAACACACTGTGATTAGCTCAAGGGTTGAATGTGTTCTTTTTCATAAAGATCAGGGCAAGATATCTCTCGATGAGCTGCATTGTTTACTTTGGTAATAAAGGATAAATGCCAAATAACAGCAAGTTCAGCATTCATCACTAAACCAAACACGTAGTCGGCTCTCATGGCGTGAAATTCGGCTCTTGCTAGCAGTGGCTCCTTTACACATTAAAGCAGTCTTAATTTCAGAGAGCTACTTAATTATTTCATATGACAAGGGGGGTATTAAAATCATAACGCCATCAATTACAGATTCGATCACTTACAGGCGAGGTTAACTGCGGTGATGTGTGTTGAGAGTGCCTTTTCAAATGGAACTGGGTTCAACTGAAAAGCGCACTGTTGAGTGTAATGTACTGTGACAAGTGCCTTCAATGACCACTGCTGCTGCTAACAATGTCATTCAACAATAGCCTACGTAATAGTTATTTTCTTCAGAGATAACACATATTAAATAAAGCACAATGTAGCCGCATTAGGTATATTAAAACATATATTAAACTTTTCCATAGCATACCTACGCATAGACAAAGACAGAAATACCAAACTGATGGAATTATACTTCATGTTACATTTCAGTGAAAACTTTTGCAGTATCACAAGAAGTGGAGTTTTACACGCATCTGTCTCGAAGGTCTCAAACCAGTCAACATGTTTTACTCTTTTACAGACCAAAGGTCACGAAAGTGCTTTTTGTAAACCGTTAATCCAGTCCTGTTAGGGAATCAGCCGGGATATTACAGACATGAGCAGTTTCAGCAGATTGTCCAGCACAGCTCAAAATCACAGTGGCAGGGATAATGACACTGAATTTCCCAGGGTCAGCCTGCACAGCTATTCCATCCTCCGCTCTGTAAAGGTCATGTGTTTTATTGAGCTCCCACACTCTCATCCCTGTTTGGAGGAATTTTCCCCGTGTATCTAATCTATGAGTGAACTGACATAATGGCCCACTTCATAAAAGTCCAATTTAGTGTTTGACAACATATTACATCTCAACAGTCTCAGTCTCTCTCTCTCTCTCTCTTTACTCTTTCGTTCTCTCTCTCTAGAAAGGTGTTTTATAACAGTATAGTATACATTTTGCTACATATTAAAGATGCTTATTTTTATTTCTATGTTATGGTAATTTAGCTTGTTTTGGTTCATGAAAATCTTTGTCTTATAATGTCTACTTTACTGATGTAGACTATGTCAGTAATACCACTGCAACCCAATCAGGCAGTAGAAATTAAATGTTAAATCATTTCTGCAACATATGAAAGTGACCTATTTGTCAGATATGGTGACCCATACCCGAAACATGACCTCTGCATTTAACCCATCCAGTGAATAGTGAACACACACACTTCAAGTGGTGAACACACATACACCGGGAGCAGTGGGCAGCTAACACTGCAGCACCTGGGGAGCAAACGGGGGTAAGGTGCCTTGCTCAAGGGCACGTCAGTTGTTACCTGCCGGTACTGAGAATCGAACCGGCAACCTTCTGGTTACGAGTCCGACTCTCTAACCATTACTCCACAACTGCATTATGCATTATAATACCTAATAAAAATTAATAATGTATAATAATAAATATTTACTAACAACAAGAATAATAATAAGAATAGCTTTCTTTTATTCTATTATTTATTCTTATTATTATTACACCAGTTGTTGCTGTTCATGTAGGCTATATTAATAATTTAATATTATAATTTGTCGTAGAATCCAAATATGTTTTAAAAAGCTTTAAAATAATAACTAGTTTTAAAATAAATAACAACGAAGTAATTGATGTATCAACACACTTTTAAAGAGTGAACCGCTGAAGAAACTGATGCAGCTGCGATGAGAAAAACAACTCCTGATATCCTCCAATGGCGTGAGCGAACGGTACCACGTGGGTAAACAGGAAGTAGTTGGGCATTTGGCGGGTTGAGCGGTGAAGACGTGCAGAAATGGCGGGTGAGTGTGAAAAGCCCTTTTTAACTGTGTCTCTGAGTCATTCCTCTTATTTGAATCACGAATGCGTGTTTATGTGATGTTACAGTTTGAGTGATACTGTGCGTTGATTTCTGAGAAGAAAACTGTTTTGTGAAACGCTGTGTATAGCTGTGGCTAAATGCTAATCACCACAGATAAAGTAGCACATGTTTGTTAACATGGCTGTATGTGTTTCTGTGTTTCATATATTTGAACGGAAACACATATAAAACGCTCATAATACTTCACGTTACACAAAATACTTAAACCTGTATCGTTACTGTAAGTATCCTGTTACAACACCAGTGTTAAGTGACCTGTCAATGTAAACACGTGCCGATGTTTATATAACGGGCCACCTGTTAAATTGCTTCTACGTTGCAGTTTTCTTATTAAAAATATTTTTGTTGCACGCCTATGTATATGTATGTTATTTGACGTTAACTGTATGTTAACCTCTTTTTCTTTTCTGCAGCTGTAAACGACATGGAAAAGAAACTTGCAGAGTATAAATGTGACACCAACGAAGCCATATGTCTAAAATTAGGTAAATCATCACTGGAACACAATATAAAGTTACCCAGAATTAAGTCAGGCTGATTCGGTTATGAGTTTTGTGTTCAGTTTTGTTTGGCATCATTATTAGTGAAATGCATTGTGTGTTTGGTTTAAGTGCCTGTCTTTATGTAAAAGTCTTTGTGTTTGATGCAGTGCGGTTCCCAGAGGATATAGATGATGAAAGCACAACATTTCACCCTGAGTACAGTCATCAGCTGTTTGGAGATGAGTATGTATCATCTACCATTGCTTGTCATATACAGAATACATTTATCCTGTTGCTTTCTAAACCCTGGTTTGTTGTATTTTACAGTAGGTTTAAAAGAGGTTGCATTTTTGATGTTATGATAAAAAATAAAACAGTAATATTTAAGTTGATTATTTCTAGGTCTACTTTCTTAGCAGACAAAATTGTGTTGTTGACCTAGTTAACGTCTTTGTGTTAAATGACAGCTATAAGTACATTTTCTGTTTTATTGTATGTCTTTGCTGGGACCGAAATATAGTGTCAAAATTCTAATAAATTTTTCTTTTGTCTAGTGAAGTGGCATTTGGCTACAAAGGTCTTCAGATCCAGGTGTACTACAGTGCTGGGAACCTGAGCACCCTATTTAAAGTCAAATACACTGCCAGGGTTACAGACAAGTTCGACTGTGTGGAGGTACTACTTGCAAAGCGTGATCATTCTTAGATCACTTTAGGATTGTAAACATATTTTTGGCTGCAGAATAATTTAAATGAAAGATGAAATTGCAATTTGATTTTGTGGTTATTAAAACTCCTGACGACTGCAATTGATTATTTACTATATAGTTTAAAGCGTTTTTTTCATATAAAATAAAATACATGAAATGTGAATGTGCTGTTACACGTCTGACAGTTATCTGGTTTTATTATTGATCATTTTTGTTAGATTCGTGGTTTAGTGTTGTAGTTTAGTCTGTTCTGCCAAGCTAAGTGTTGATTTTAATTTTTGTTAATGATAACAACACCAGAGTTCAAGAAAGATTTTTTTTATGCCAGCAGGCATGAGTAAAAAGTGACAATTTAAAGACGAAGGACGAAGGGCACTTCAGCCGCTGTTTTAATGTGATTGTTTTTGCATTGCATTGCAATGTGCCAAAATAGTACCCACTAGGGCTGGTCCAAATACCATTTTTAAGCTTTGAAGCTTCGGTAGTAATCAACACCGAATATTCGAAGCTTCTGAGGGAGTGGGACGTGTTGCTGCGGACCCAAGGGAGTCACGTTTTGGTTCAATATGGGCACGCGACAGGTTCAGAATTATTAAACATTTAATACACTACAAAACGGTTACATTAAAATAGTTCGGTTTTGTATTTAATGGCAAATTATTGATATTTCGTTTAGTTTCTTTATTAAGTTAATAAAGAAAATTGTTTGGAGTATTTTTTGTTTGTGACTTTTTTTGTTTGCCTACTGCGCTGGAGTGCGGATTTAAATGCATAACGTGAATGATGTTATAACGTTTAAACTGTTGCAGCCATTAAAAAAAGTTTAGTTTTGTTTCAGTTGTATATTAGATATATTTTGTTTCCTTTCTTTTTTACGTTAGTTTAGAGACATGTTTTGAGTATTTGTTTGTTGCTCAGGCACAGAACGAGCAGCCGAGCAAGAGATGCGGATTTTAACGCATGATGGGGACGAGTCTGTTTATATTCCTCATTCAGCTTCAGCTGTCACCGTAAGAAAAAAACCTAACATAATAAAGAATGGAAACGAAATATATCTAATTTACAATTGAAACTAAACTTTTTTAATGGCTGCAAGAGTTATAACGTCATTCACGTTATGCATTTAAATCCGCACTCCAGCGAAGTTGGCAATCAAATTATGCGTTCAGCACTTGAGTCACAAACAAAAAAATACTCCAAACATTTTTCTAAATCAACTTAATAAAGAAACTAAACGAAATATCAATAATTTGGCATTAAATTATGACGTTCACTAATGGGCTATTCATGTTCACAAGCGCGAATGAGAACCGTTTTGGGGGATGCCAGGTGTTTCAGAAAGAAAAAAAAATATTCGAATCGAAAATCGAATGCCAACCCACCAGTACCCACAATTGTTTTAAACGTCATGCAGCTTGTTTTGCACATAGCATTCATACTAAAGTGATTTTCATATGGTGTATCACAGTTAGGGAACATGATTTTTTGCATGGGCTGTTCTCTTGTCTTGTTGTGTATGTTCTTCTGTAGAAGGTTCTAGTGGTCATTGAAATCTAGAGAATATCAGCAAATTTTACATCGTGTGGTCATGACAAAAAGAAAAAGCCATTGAAAGGTCATGTAAATTTTAAACTGTATATGGGAAACATAGTGGTGGTAGGAATAATAATTAAAATTCATTACTTTGAAAATTATGTCCGGATCTGTTTTGTTGAAAACCTGACTTGTTAAGCTGTTCGGAGGGTAGCAACATCCTTCGTAAACAGATCTTCTGCACATTCGCTTGTTTGATAGTCACAGTTTCTGGATTGTTTTTTGTTTATGTTCTAAAACATTGCCGATGCCCAGTCTTCATGTTAATCATATGGTATAACCTCAGGTAGCTGTGTTTCTATAAGATCAGACCAGCATTACGAATTCATTTTATACTTGAGAAGTTTGTTCTGACATCTGCATCATGTAGAGATTAGTGTTCTTTCCGTCTGGATTTATGTTTCAAAATATCTTAAATTCAGTATGTAATTACAGTCCCTAAACATAAATAAGATGGTTATTGTAGAGCTGTGTTTTAGAATAGCAAATTTGATCAAGTCTTCTGCAGAGCTTAACTGTTGCTCATATTGGGTTCTTTATTTTCACTTCTTTTCTCGTAGATAAAGATGTCTTTGATAAGAATTTTTTTTTCAGTGTAATTGGATTCAATGCCATTGTTGAACCTCGGCTCATAAAGAACACGTATTCTTAAAATGAACCTTAAGTCTCTGAAGAGTCTTGGATCCTTAAGCGCTGTTAGTTAATATGGGAACTCCACAATGCTGCGCTTTTTATTCGTCTGATTGAGCAATTTGTCGGAGAACAGCGCAACTGTCAATTTCTACCATTTTCCGTCCGCGGCGCTCTCTTCGTCCCCTCTTTGCTCCCGTAATGCAGCGGGACAATAGTGAGTGTTACTGAGCTGCAGGTGCAGAGATCCCCTTCTGATATTAGCTGATGTCTGAATGAGCAGGAATTAGCGGCGTGTTGCATTAGCCTTTTGTCGTGTGTTTTGTGGCTGTTGTGAATGAAGAGTCCCGCGACACAAGCGGAGCCCATCACACGGCCCAACGCGGCCAAAGGGCCCCGCTTAGCAGCTTAATACAAAGTGTTCTCATGTCAGCCCTGCTGGAAATGGATACAATGCAAACATGGGTGCGCATTCTGCTGGGTAAAAAAATCCTAGAGAGAGCAGAGGAGGGGGCGGCACCATTGTCCGCCCGCTAGCCCGTGAATGGAGAGGGCAAACTCGTTTGATTGAGTTCGCTCGCCAGCTTCTGAACACAGGAGCCTATTATATATGCCTGGGGATTTTTTTGTTAAGTCGAGATCAATTCATTAAATTTTATTGCCCGGTGAGAAGCTGGGACACATTATTGTGGGGGTAACTTCATCTGATATTCATGGTTTAAGATAAGTAGTAAATGTATTCAATTAAGTGGTCTTTCAGTGGAGGCGCAGGAGGGGGGGGGGGTGGATTGGAAACTCCTCAGCTGACATTGCTAATTGCCTAATGGGTCTCCTTTTTGTGCCACAAAAATATGTATTTTTTCCATTTAATTCCTTTTTACACCGTGCCAATCACAGCTGAAGTATAGCTTAATGACAGAACAATAGGGAATTACTTTGTTACGGCTCTTTTGTGATTATATGTAAGGCCGAGCGCCAGGGGAATAGGCGCATAACTCATAAATGTGCCACTTGAGTTTATATGATTAAATTCAGCTGCTTTCACTGTAGACTAGACACAGCTGAGTTAACCGCTCGCCTGCCTGTATGCTTTCCATTTACAGCAATGTGTGTTCTCTCCACTGAGACCTACAGATTTACTCTCATGCTCTAGTCTTTACCCTTAAAGACTCATTCTTAAAGACAGACTTTCTTCCACCAAACACCTCTAATTGTTTGGTTAGGTTTATATATAAGCACATGGTTGGTTTCTCTTGTGGTTATCGTAATGTGCAGCAGTGGTCACCCTCTTCTGTAAATGCTGTTGTATCTTAGAAATGTGGCATTTGGCATTAAAAACCCTACTGTTGCTCTCTCTCTCTCTTCAGCCAGATGATGTGGAGGGGAAGATTAGAGAGATCATGCCTGCTGGTTTTTACTGTAACACAGATGACTTCATCTCTGTCCTTGAGAAAGAGGCCAACTTCAAGCCCTTCGGCAGCCTGCAGCACACCTATAAAGTTCACAACGTGGAAGCTGGAGAGGATCTGACGTATCAGATACACAAGGTACAGGACACACAGCTCACATTATTCAGCCTTTATCAACAGGCTGCACAGTGTTACACACAGTAATATAAACCATGATAATAGCACCTCTTTGCTAACTCATTTTATACTAAATTTAATCAAAGGAATACTAAAACAAAAAGTCAAATGGATTGTTTTAAAATCATTTGTTATTTTCGTGTAATACTTTAGTTAGCAGTAAGACAGTATTACATTCTAAATAAAAAAACTAATTGGTTGTGCCTAATAGGTTTGCATTAATGGATAAAAATTCACAGATCGGTATGATTTTACCACGATTTTGGGGCTACCCAAAATGCTCTCACAGAATGAGTGAGCTGACAGAGGGGAATGTTCTCTGTGCATTTGCTTGTGTTCACATGAACAGAAAGAGAAATAGGTTAGCCTTTGTGCATTTAATTGACAAGATATGTAATCATTTATGTTATTGTGTAGAATACATGTACATACAGCCCTACTTCACAATTAACACTGAAACAATCAGACACTGCAGCATCCAGGGCTGTTTATAATGAAATGTTGACTTTACCATAGTACATTTTTAAAATAACTTTTACTAAAGTTATACCTATAACCCTGGTCGACATGCCATGAATCTTGTTGCTTTTATTATGTTTGTGTTGCCAGGTTGATATCTCATGTTCGGGGTTCAGAGAATACCATGAGCGCTTGCAGACATTTCTCATGTGGTTCATTGAGACGGCCAGTTTCATCGATGTGGATGACGACCGCTGGGATTTCTTCCTTGTGTGAGTGTCTAAAAATAAAAGCAGATTCTTTTTTTATGCATTCACTAGCGATAACAGTTGTACATATGTGACACATATTTTTACATCATCTGAAAGCTGAATAAATGAGTCAAATATATGAATAAATGTTCATATATGGTTTGTTAGAATAGGACAATATTTGGCTGAGATATAACTATTTAAAATTCTAGAATCTGAGGGTACAAAAAATCTGAACATTGAGAAAATGTCTTTTAAAGTTATTAATAAGAGGCGCTGTAGCAGGCCCCTGCTAAAAAGAAACAGGTTTGTTTTAACGCTCTCTTTTGGCTTACCTCTTGTGGAGAATAGATGAACCTGAAAGCTGAAATTCTAAGCTTTACATAGATACTAAACTTGAGTGGGTAATTTCAAAAGAGTGGCAGCAGGGAGTGAAGTTTGTAGATGTGTTTCTGGACATTTGTTTTTGTGATTTTGCTGCATCCACTATATTTACGTTAGAAAATGTACAAAATATCTTCATGGATCATGATCTTTACTAATATCCTAATGACTTTTGGCATAAATGAAAAAACTATAATTTTGACCCATACATTTTTGGCTATTACTACACATGTTCTTGTGCTACTTGTGACTGGTTTTGTAATCCAGGGTCACATATTACAGAAATGTCCATTACAAGTTCATTGGCTCTCAGTTTTGCCTCAAGCTCCTATTAACTGTTTAGACAACTTTACAGCATTTTTAAAAAATAAATCAATCATTATAAGCTGAGCAAAATTATGAGCAAAAACACATGCTGCACATCATGTATGCTTAAGAATGTTTGGACCCATAGGCTTTCAGTTTGAGTGTTTCACATGTCACACAGAAACTTAAGAGAATAAAATACTTGATTGTTACTGAATAACTAAATCTCTTCTCTAAAGCGAAACCAAGTGAGAACCACAGAAAAGGCTCTCTTAGATGTTTCTTTTATTGTAGTCATACGTTTTTAATCCAGTGAAACTGTGGCAAAGTGCTGTTGTGTTGCTAAGTTCAGCAGAGCAGAAATTCAAATCAAGTGCTCGCACAAAGCCAACAAGTGTGGATAAGAACATAGTCCATTAATAGTGAAGATTGTAACTTTTTTTTTTAACAATGTCTCTCTCCGTCTCTCACACACATACACACACACACACACAAAACTTCCAAACGGGTCTAGTTCCGTCTCTTCCGCCTTTGTGGGCCCCGTGGGGCCAATTATCAGGCCGCTTTAATTATATTTTCTCCTGCATTGAAGCAAATTGTTGATCTGGCAAGAGTTTCTTTTGTGTTGTTTGTCTCTTTTCTTTGCTCTTGTGTGTCTTTCTTTTTTGAGTCAGGCCAAGAGGCTCAATTGAACGTTGTTGTCTTTTGAAACGGTGAATGAAAGTCTCCAGCGGTAGTGAAGGGGACTCTGCCAGTGTTTTCTTTGCTTTGGCACCTATTAAAACAGACAATAGGCAAATGGACTGGAGTGATGTGAAGAGGCTAGATGCCTGCCTCTCTGCACTAAGTTGCAGTGCACCAATTAAGTGCATAATGCATTCAGTGTCTCCAGCAGGTGCAGCGACGACCACTGGCCCTCTGCAGTGGGGGTCCGGTGCATGGGAGCGTGCCCATGATTGACCTGCCCGTCTTTGTCATCTCTCTCACTCTGTGTCTATCTCTCTTTCTTCCTTGCAGATTTGAGAAGTACAATAAGGATGGAGAGACCCTCTACGCGACGGTTGGCTACATGACAGTGTATAATTACTACGTATACCCAGACAAAACCAGACCACGTGTCAG
Organism: Oreonectes daqikongensis; assembly: GCA_026939265.1. Taxonomy (NCBI): domain Eukaryota; kingdom Metazoa; phylum Chordata; class Actinopteri; order Cypriniformes; family Nemacheilidae; genus Oreonectes; species Oreonectes daqikongensis. The sequence goes on along the minus strand of JAOTQM010000132.1, from coordinate 784,120 downwards.
GTAATTACTGTGGAAGCACGTGCCCACTATCGGCTTTATTCTCCAGAGAAAAAAAAGGAAAAGAAAATTACACATCTTTCTGTCCCTTGTCCCTGCATCTCCTAAATTACCGTCTCGTGTCTCTGGCGTGCCAGCCTCTCTCTGGGTATTATGGGAAGAGCGATTCCAGCGTCGCCCACCCAAAATCCCGTTTTGAAAATGAGTCTAATGTATTGATTGGCACGACGTGCTAACTGAGTGAACAGTACAACCTTACAAAGATATCAATGATAGAGAGTTTTTGTGGTTGATGAAGACAGCGTCGTGGTCTACAGCGCTGATGGTTAACTGCACTAACAGGGTCATGAGCAGCGTTGTTACATCTATACTTGTGTTTAGCTGGGATATTTAAATAAACAGGATTCTCATATTTTGAAAAATAAATCTGTCACTTGGTTTGTCATATGGCTAATACTAATATTTTCTGACACTTTGCCAATCACACCTAATTCATTTTTGTTACATGTTGTTGGGCCTTCACTATGCAGTTCAAGATCATTTTAATTGATTTGAATGACATTTTGGGTGACCATCACTTAATGTTCATTGTAAATCAAGGCTCTAAAGCAAAAGCATTGGAGAAGATCGGGTCTATAGTGTCAGTTTCAGTATATTCTGTAAAGTCAGTAGTGTAGTGTGCAATCTGAAGGGTGCTGGAGTTGTAGCGGTCCTTACTGTTTTCAAACCAGTTGCTCAAAGGCTCAAGAGTTCTAACTTTAAATTGGTATTGTGCTGCATGCTCTTGTGTGCGGGGCCACTAAAACGTTTGTGTGTGTGTGTGTGTGTGTGTGTGCGCGCGCACAGCCAGATGCTGATCTTGCCACCGTTCCAGGGAGAAGGCCATGGAGCTCAGCTTCTAGAGACAGTCCACAAATACTACTGCAGTTCCCCTAAAGTTCAGGACATCACAGGTATGAGGTCAAATTTGATTTGTCTGTATGTCTTTGTGCCAGCCACCCTGCTCACTAGATATCAATATTGATTAAAATGTCCGTAAATGCCATATTGGTTTTATTATTGTGTTATAACTTAAGATGTTGGTCTGTTATGATGACACCACATGGGATGTTGAAACTCTTTTGCAGTCTTCCCTGATAAATACTCAGCTCCGCTAAACTTGTACAATTAAAGCAGAGCTGGTCAATGTCATTTATTAAATGTGTGTGTGTGTGTGTGTGTGTGTGTGTGTGTGCGTGTGCGCGTGTGTGCGTGTGTGTGTGTGTGTGTATAATATATATATGTATTAAACTAGGACTAGGTCTCTGTTAAGTTAGAATATATAAGTTAACTTTACTGGTGTGTATCTTGAGACAAAACAATGACACTGACATATTTTAAGATATGTCAGGGCATGTTATTTTCAGTTAAGACAGCTCAAACATTCATTATAGTCTGGGACTAGCCTTAAGCCTTGTCTCTGAAACCAGGCAATAATGTGACTTATAATGTGTGCACAACAGAGTGTTTAGACAGTTTTGTAATAGCACCTCTCCTAAACACTGCCTAAAAACTGTGTTAGTGTTGTTTTATTTTGTGAATAAGTTTAAACGGTCCGTTTTATGAAATGTACGATTCATTAAATTTATTCAATAAGCACACGCTTTTATCTAAAGCAACTCGAGTATGAAAGAGCATTAAACATTTTGCCTTTAGAGTTAACAATAAACTGTATACAAAGCTATGAACATATAAAGCTATGAGCTCAGTGACTGATTCAGTGATTCATTTGTGTGACTACTCAAAATTGTTCACAGAACTTTCTGTATGCTATTTTGCGTGATTTCCAATAAAATATTTTGGAAAATTACATTTTATTGTTTAGTAGAAAGTGTGGGTGTGTAGATGGTTTCAAACAACAACATAAACAAATGTTACTGCGCATGTGGTACACATCCGCAAAGAATAGAGTCGCTGCAGATTATTTCTGATAACAAGCAATAGAAATGACAAGTTAAAAGTATGTATAGGCAGTATTTTCAGTTGTTGTCTAGCCGATAAAATCATTATTAAATAAAACAATGCTAGAGATAGGGAACGCTTTGCAACAAGATTTGATGGGTCCGGGCGGTAATACACTCATCTGTGGGGCTCGAGAGAATAAAATGATTCAAGGGACTGCCCCAAAATGGACTTAGCCTATCTAAATATAAAATATCCAAATACAAATAAACAATTGTTTATCTATTGCACAAGAGCAACAACAACTAAACTAAAATAAAACAATTTAAAAGCGCAAGGTTGGTGATAGCGGCATTTTTATTTATTCTGTTTCTTTCATATTTTATTCCATGGGACACAAGTACAAACATACACTATATTGCCAAAAGTATTGAGTCACCCTATCTAATAAACAGGTTTGATGACTTTAGTAATTTCAATGAGTACAAATCTTAATGCTGCAGCATATCATGATATTCTATAGAACTGTGTGCTTTTAATTTAATAGCAACAGTTTGGAAAGGGGAATTTTCTATTCCAACATAACAATGTCCCTGTGTATGAGACAAGGTTCAGAAAGAAATAATTGATTCAATCAGTGTGGAAGAACTTGATTGGTCTGCATAAAACCAAGTCCTGAACCCAGCTGAACACATTTGGTGTGGCTTTAAATGCAGACTTGGAGCATTTTAAACTCAAAAACTCATCATTCCACATCAATGGCTTGTACACAGGGGTACAGCCAATTTGGAACAGAAAAGAGAGAATAAAATATCATGATATGCTGCAGCATTAAGATTTGTACTCATGAAAATCACTAAAGTCATCAAACCTGTTTATTAGATAGGGTGACCCACTACTTTTGGCAATATAGTGTATCTTATTAAACGGTGAGCGTGCAAGAGCAGTGCCTATGTAGGCTTTACCTGCAGGCTTTTGAAGTGGAAGCAGAATAAATCATGAATGTTGCACACAAAACTGGGCAAGTCGTGAATGATGCGGGCAGAAGCTGGAGTAGGTAACATATATTATTGCCGGTGTTGTACCAAATTTTGACTCCCATCATTGAAATTGCATTAGTGGGGAATGGGGGAGTCATAATTTGGCAGGAGTCATTTTTCGGCACCACACCGGGAGTAGCACAGAATCCCACGGAAGTGGGTGGAAATGACATCCGTCATGCGCAGGTCTCTAGTTAGAACCGTCAGCCGTCTTAAAGGTATAGTGTAAAAATCACGTTATCCGCAACTAGTTTACATCAAGCTGTAAATGTTGCATCAAAGCATTAGTTCGTGCAACCCCTATTATAAATAGTTAGATTATTAGCCACCAGCCAGACGATCAATAAACACAGGCCGTGCGTCCGATAAAACCGTCTATAATTATATTCATGGTTGTATTGGTGCATTTCAATGAAAATTTAAGTTGAAGTCTTGGCTATTTCATGTACCTGTATGGGTCACACATTCAGAGAGAGGGTAAAGTGTTGTGAATTTCCTTTAAGGCAGTTGTTGCTGTAGAGATTTTCTGGGTTTAATGTTGGGGAGGTGAAGGGATGTGATGTTAATTGCAGGCAGTTTGCTGCTGAAATGTGCTGGCCACATGCTGCCACTCACTCACCCCCTCAACAAAGACACAGTTATTCAGAGAGGGAGAGAGGAAAGTGAGAGGCTCTACACACTCATGACTTTCCTAATGTCTTTGTTGCTGCGAGTACACACATAAACTTGTTTGGTTTATCTCTAGAAGACAGTAAAACTGTACTTGCTCGACATTCTTCCTAGACACACAAAATTAGGATTTACTGAATGTCACTCTGTGTGTCCCCCAAACAGGACTAAAACAGTGCATAAATGTACCATAAAAGAGTCCATATTATAATCAGCATCAGCAACCATAACCACCTGTTTTATAAGCAAAGCTATGATGTGACTTAAGAGGACTTACAAGTAGGGATGCTCCGATCCATCTTTTTTGTTTCCGATACCGATTCCAATACCTAAGAATCAGTATTGGCCGATACGGAGTACCGATCCGATACAAAGATAAAATGTTAAAAGTGCTGAATTACTTGATAAGCTGTATGCAATAGGGATGCACTGAAGTGAAAATTCTTAAAACACATGGGTTCTCGCATTTCTTTTATTTATATAGCCAATTTTTTCACTATTGTATAAACTGAATGGTCAAAATGTTATTTTATATTTTGTCTTGCTTTTAAATATAATACAATATAACTTGAAATAAAATTGAGCAAAACAAGTAAATTAAAACAAAAAATTGAGCCCTCTCTCTTGACAACAGTTCATTAAAAAGTGTCTTTTAATTTCTCAAATTTCTGAATTTTTTCTGTTGTCTCCTCCAATGTTTGCTTTCGCGCTGCGTACAGAGCACGTTGCTAGCGTATGATGTCACACACTGCGCACAGCCGCGGCGCAAAAGCGTTTAAGCGCCGGTGTCTCCGTAAACTTTTACCTTGGCCAGCAGATCGGGGCAATTGTCGCCTATACCCGATCTTGAATTTTATTACATATCGACGCCGATACCTGATACAAATATCGGATCGGAGCATCCCTACTTACAAGAGTCATATCGAGGGGTGAGAACCAGAGGGGCGTAAGTGACATTTTGGGTGAAATGGAGATATATATTAATCAAATGAAATCTTTCGATGAGCTCTTTCTACTGCTAAAACGACACAAGTGATATTTTAATCAATTTGGAGTTATTCATTAGAAGCCAAATATGCATCACTGAACATACTAAGCCAGGTGGTGCCAATAGGGCGAAACTGTATTGTGGAGAAAAGCCTGCGGATGGCAGATTATTCAAAATGGCTGAAACCATACATTTTTTATTATAAAAGATTGAAATCACTTCAGTTGATGAAGTGTCACTTCCGCCCCTCTGGTTCTCTAACCTCTCGATATGGACTTTCATGGTACTTTTACACATTCGTAGAGGAAATGTATATAAACATTTTGCTAAGTATTCTGCTCATTGTAAGATATTTTGGGTTTGGAATGCCATTAGTCATTTATTTCTTCAATAAGGTCTGCTGATCTAGGATCTAATATTTCATAATTGTCTGTTTGCAGCGGAAGATCCATCTGAGAACTATGTCAAGCTGAGAGATTTTGTTTTGGTGAAGCTGTGTTTGACTCTACAGTCCTTCTCCAGCGAGAAACTCCCGCAGGGTTTTAGTGATGAAATGGTGTCTGAAGCCAGAGAGAAACTTAAGATCAACAAGGTAACAGCTTTAATCTACTTCATTGTGTTGTATTTGCCTACTTTGCAATAGACATTGTGGAGAGTGGAAAGGAAATAATGGGAATGGGATCATGCTAAAAATCAATTAGATTTATAGATGGAACTTTTTTATTTAGGTTTGTTTTATGTTTTTACGCTTTTGTGGATTTGATATAACAGATAGCTCACTGGTCAGTGTCTATGCTATCTTTATACTTTTTTGGTGCCTTTAAGCAGTAAGCTGTCAAGGCCAATATTATTTGGTCATGGCTAGGGCTGCATGATAAATTGTATTTTAATCGTTATAGCGATTTATGCTTACCACAATTAATTTAACATAATCGTTGTGATATTAATGTTTTAAAAGCAAGCACAAACTCCTGATAAGGTCCGATAATCACCACTGTTGGACTAAAAGCTTGCATCTCTTAAACTGCCACCTTACAAGAAATAAAAAACCCACCACATTTTTGCACTGGAGTTGTAATATTTTTTTATACTTTTTATTTGACCAATAAGAAAAACCAATCGTGATTATCATTTTACCCATGATCATGCAGCCCTAGTCATGACAGACTCATACTTTTTCTTATTAATGAGTTTTCACATTACATAGACCGAATAATGTGATTGTTATGTTTAAAATGCACCTTAAATATTATAATTTGTACAGCATTTTAGTTTCCTGCATTTTTAATCCTGGCAACTGTGGTTATTTGTTCCTTTTAAGCCCTTTCAGAGCAAATGAATGTATGTTAAGATATACATTAAACAGTTTAAAGGAGGAAAAATTTAAGGTGTGTATATATAAGATATAAGCTTTTTTGCCTCTTATGTTTTGAAACCCTTTTTTATTTTCATGGGTGATTTTATATTTAAGTAATTAAAGCAGCAAATAAATTGACTCTTTGAGTCAAAGCATTTATATACAGAGGTAATGGCATTGCTCTGATGGGCTTTCATATACACATAAAACCCCCTTGAAGGTAGGAGCGAGCATCCATTTTCATCTATAGGCCGTTGTCCATTAGCAGCTAGTGAGTGGGAGTGGGCCTAACAGTGACCCCTGTGGGTCTCTCTCTCTCTCTCTCTCTCTCTCTCTCTCTCTCTCTCTCTCTCTCTCTCTCTCTCTCTCTCTCTCTCTCTCTCTCTCTCTCTCTCTCTCTCTCTCTCTCTCTCTCTCTCTCTCTCTCTCTCTCTCTCTGCTCCGGTCACTCTTTAACTACTCCAATTATAACCCAGCATCCCCTTTTATTCCCCACAATCCCCTCTGCTCGTGTTGTTTGTGAGTGATTATCTCAGGGTGGTGCCTGTGGCATGGCCAGGCAAAATGCTTGGCTCTCCATACTATCATGGTGTGAGCTGCATTAGGTATGGAGGACCCCTCGGAAGCATGGTTACTGAAGAAATCATGGTTACAGATGGGATTTAGATCAGACGGGGTTAAAGTTTAAATGAACTGTAGCTGGTACATTTGTACAGTATATTTTAGAGCTTTGCAGGGCCTGACATTCAGTGCAGGATTGCAGGTATTGCGAAACATTTTAAACATACCCGCAAGTTCTGGGCTCGTAATGCTACAAATTCCTATTAAAAATGTTTTTATTTGCTATAATGTAGGCAGATCTAGTTATTTAATGCACACACAAATGTTCTTCTTTTTCCATTGTTTCACTCTTAGAAACATGCACGACGTGTTTACGAAATCCTGCGTCTCAGAAACACAGACATGAGCGACGAAGAGAAGGCCAGAGAGTTTCGGCTGGAGGTGAAGAAAAGACTCTATGGACCCTACAGAGTAAGTGTGTGTTTGAAGGTCTGCTCGTACCTGCAGTGTTTTGAAGCAGGAATTTTAAAGAAAAGCTCAGTACATGACATCTCGGGTGTAACCATCATACATGCATTAATAAAGCAGTAGGAATGAAGCTTGACCATAACGTACTGAGCATAGACACCAAAACAAGTGAAATCCCGGCAAAATAAACCCCAATGTTTTTATCGACTGTGAGTGCCGGGGTTGGCCTGGTTGTGTGAAATTCTCTAAACCGCACAGTTCAAAGTACAACATGTGAAATGAAGCTTTTTTTTACTACAAAGAGAACCGGTCTGATCTGCACAGTTATATTAGTGTGCTCTAAGAAAATGAACAAAAACTGAAGTCTTTCAGTGCTCCTGTCGGAACATTCTGCTGTCTTTGTCTGGTATAATTTATTCATTGAGTGGTGTGAATCGTTCTTGCCGTTTCCTGTGTGATCCTCTCACGCGGTGTTAAGAGCGCAAGGGACCCGAGGCCTTGGTCTGGGTTTGTTTGAGGGTATAATGGTTCACACCAGGCGGCAGCCGTAGTCTCCACATCCACACCACGAGCTCCATTCACAACAAGTGTCATTATTACAGATTTGCATCTGATTTAAGAGGAGCCATTTAGCAGGGAGAATACAGCAGCAGCCCAGTCACCTGCACGCTCTCTCTCTCTCTCCCCCCTCTCTCTCTTTCTCACTTCATGACATGTAAGAATAAAATTCTGTCATCATTTACTCAACCTCAGGTTGTTCCAAACCTGTTTAACTTTCTTTGTTTTGCTGAACACAAAGGAAGATATTTGGAAACCAAACAGATCTCATCCCCATTTACTGCCATAGTAGGGAAAATTTTTGTGTTGTGGTCGTGAATTCCTTATTCTTTTCATCCTATTTTATATACACAATGACTTAAACTGCTTTGGCTGTTTGTGTCTTTGTTTTCTATGGAAATTGTGATGATATTGGTGGATGTGTAGCAGATAATGTTAGTCGATATGACATGTAGCAGATACAAAAGCTCCAGCAGTTTTAATGTGTTGGATCAGAACCAGTCTCGTCATGACACTGTCCAGAAAAGAAAACCTTGACGGCAAAATAACCACACACAACGGACCAAAGAGCCAGAGAGAAAAACATGAGATTGGACAGGAAGTAGAGCTGGATCTGCACACCATATGTCGCTCTCTTGCGCGCTCTCTTTCTCTCTTGCGCGCTCTCTTTCTCTCTTGCGCGCTTGTTGCAGATTTTCTCCCCCCTCGCATTGGCTTTTCTTTGTGTGAATGTGTGTGTGTGTACAGGTGTTGCCTATACTTAAATTATTAGTATAATTGTAATCATGTCAGCAGGTTAATGTGAGTTTTGGGTTTAGGAGATAGCAAAGATCATTAGCCTCATATGAACATAATGGAAGTCTATGAGACGTCCTTACCCATGTCGTAATACAAACCAGTGGGGGATTCACTAACTAATTACGTGGGCTTTATTTATTTAAATAACGCATACACGCTGTCTGCAGTGTCTTTATTGCCTGTTTGACTAAAGGAATGTAAATTAGACAAATTAGGTACCAATACAAACGCACAATTAGTTTGATGTGCACTAAGCATTTGTCCATGTTGCAGGCCGGTTGTAAATGCTTTGTTGTGGAGCATCAGACTCACATAATTTGGCATACTGTACTGAGACTGTACTGTATCGCTCCACCACTGCAGTCCAGACACCTGAATCATCTGTGTAAAATGCTAAAACTATGCTGGACTTCCCTGAACGTTTGGACGCTCGCCCAGTTACGCCGCTTTGATGATCATATGATGAATTACTGCTGCCATGGTCAATAGAAAACATACACAAACATCTCTTTTAAAACAAAATTCTTTAACTGTAGACGCAACATTTATTGTGCCAAGCGTATGGTGCTGACTTCTGTAAGGCGTATTCTGTTTTAAAAGGATTATTAATCCTTTTCTGCACAAGCAGAACACATTTCTGTAATTGCTTTTCTTGTGTAAATCGTTGAGGTGCATTAAATCAAATAATAATAGATTCATAAACTGTTGATCTTTCAAATTGAATAGAAAAGGAATAATGAACCTCTCTGAATTGAAATTCATTCCGTTTGTGTTCAGTAAATGAAGCCCGCTGACTTAAATGACACGCACATGCCGCAGCACAAATAAACCAGATTGTGATTAGTGAATGAGAGGTGAGTTTTTCCCCTTGAGAAACAGCAGACTAAACTAGGCCGACGAATTCACATTCAATTTGTGTATCTGAATCTAAATATACGCATAGTATGTGTGTTTTGTTACTTTTGGTGCGGTTCCAGACTCCCAGCAAACGTACAGACTCGCTACTCTTTTCTTTTTCGTTTTATTTTGATCTGTGGTGAAGTTTAGCTGTGATGTAATCAGTTTTGGATGGGATCGAGTGTGCTGGTTTGCATCTCATTTCTCCTGACACCTGTGTATTTTTTACCCAATGCTTTTGCTATTTGTGTAGAAGAACCAACGTGAGCTGGCCAAAATGCATAAATGTTTGAGGCCGGAGGAGCTGGCGTCCCAAGTAAACCAGATGGACACAAGATTGCAACACGAGGAACTAGAGAAGAGCTACCAGGACGTGCTGGTGGAATATCGCAGAGTCCTGGAGCGACTGGCCCAGGCGTAAACAAACAAACAAACATGCTGAGAGAGTCCTGCAAAGACTGGCCGAGACATCAGCACACACACACAGCCCTGGATTGACATTCTGTTCTGTTTTCACAGCGTATAAACACAATACGGCTGCATTTGTTTTGGGTGATCATTCATTTAATCTGACACGAGTGCATCGGCCTACCATGGAGCTGAACTAAAGAGTTTTTTGAGCTGATATTGTTATTGTTTTTTCCAGTTGATGTTTTCCATAAAATGTAAAAATGTAGATTTTGAAGCACTTCCTTTGAAAAACAAATAAAATGTTTTGTATATTGCTCAAACACATGGGCTGTGGCATTTCTATGTTTTCAAAATAAAAAGAGCCTCATTGATATTAAATGCTGAAACCCTGTGCTAAATATGTCATATTAATATTTAGTTTTATATTCTATTCAAAATATTTGTTTATCTTTGCAAACATTAATGAATAACTAATGTAGTGCAGTGTAAGTTGGTTTGAACCTACAACAAACTTTTGCAATGTGAAAAGGTGTTTCCATAGTAAAAACATTTTTATTAAAGCGTCAATAAAAAACTCATTCAGTGATTGAATGAAGAGAAAATTGGGCCAGTTACTGTGTAGGGGTGCTCCCAAAGACCATGTGTTAGTTTTTAAAGGAGAGTATGAAACACGACACACTTTTAGCTTACGTTATTATAAAATAATACAGGGTTTAAATCTCTGATCATTCACTTTAAGTCAAATGTACAAGTATAAATCTGCTCCCTCTCTGAGTTAATGCATCTTCTGATTGCGTTTAGCTCTGAGTGTTTCACTAATGGCCGTAACGCTCAAGCCCTTCCTGTGCCACGCCGACCACTCGCGCTGATTCCGTGGATGAATTACAATCCTTATCCTTCAGTTAAAAAATGAAGGTCTGGAGGTTAATTTTCACTTGTCATCCTCTTCAAATGTGAGAAGTTAAGCCCAGAACTCTTGACCATGTCAGATATTAATTGGACGCTCTCATATTGTTCTAGTTCATATCAAGACCTCTCGTCTAAATACAAATAGAGAATAATTAATTTGGCTGAAGTATGTATTCGTAAAAGGCGGTTTCTATATTATATCTGATATACTCACATATTAAACAGTCTATGAAATGTATTAAATAGCTCCTTAAAGGAACAGTTCACCCAAAAAGTGTCATCATTCACTCATTGTCACAGCATTTATTTATTTTATAACCTTGAAACAAAATAGCTGATACAATAGTATTACACCAACATCAGCGCTGGACTGCTAGAACTAGTCTGTCTATTACAATAACCTGCTTAACCAGCTTGTGCTGTCACCTGTCAATTACCACAGAAACAGACCAGCATTGTCATCTTTCTTATTTACCCTGCACTTTGTATTTAAAGCTACAGCCATTTACTTCTGCTATTTTGTTCATATTTGAAGTGTGTGTTCTAAAATACAACACTTAAATGCTTATATTAGCAATACATAACACTCACGGGTGAAGCGTCTTAAAGCGGCTGACAGTGTGTGTGTGTGTGTATTTGGGGAAAATAACTGTGTTTTTGGAGGCATCACTCAGAGTGCTGTGCAAACTGTAATATGTGCTTGTATTGCAGGGTTTCCCCGACTGCAGTCACTCAAAGCGCCGAGCCGCTGGAAGCCGAGCACAGACAGCAGAGAGAAGCCCGTTCAGATAAATCATACTACAGAAAGAGGCTTTTGTGTTTTATTCTAGAGGATCCATCATCGTAGTCAGAATCGCTGTCAGTCGGTCGTCTGTCAAAGTTCAGCGCTGCAGAGAAGGTTAGATTGCAGGCATCTGTCTGTGTCTCTATTCTGCCATTAGCACGGTTACGTTTTTTTCTGATCTCTGTTCACCTGAACGGAAACTGCTGTGAATGCCTTAATAAGATTCATAATGGGTATCCATGCTGTATATAAGTGTATTCCAAGCTAAACTACCTTCTGTGCCACTAACGTCACCAAAAATGGTTGTGGCTAGAAGGGATACAGCCAAAATCTCGTTCATCCCCAATCCTAACCCCAAACCTAAGATTTTGTCCGTAGCTGTATCCTATCAGCCTTAATCCCAAGAAACTTATCATGAAACTGTAGGTTACCTAAACACCTGACCCCGTCTGCCATTATTCTGCCAAACAGACTAAATGTTGCAGGCGAAGCTGGATTTGAAGCTATGTATTGAAACTTTTGCGGACTATTGACTAAGCTGCAATTTATAACTTCACCGTAATATCTCAATGATTTCCTGTAAACATCAATAACATTATTAAAACATTCGCTGAAGTCTCCTGCATCTCAGGAGAAAGGTATTTGAGAAAGAGCCAGACATCTCACAAATGTCTCCATATTGAAGATCTCCATATGAACAGATTATTGTATTGTTTCTTATTTGTTACTGTTTTTATTTCTCCTGAGAAATTTTTAGGAGAAGCATCTGAGACAAAGTTGATATCTAAAGTTTTCTCCCCTCTTTTAAACAGAGGTGGTGCAGAGAGGCGGACGTTATCGACTGCAGGTTTTTAGCGGAGATGATGAATAAAATGCAATATAATCTAGGTGAAATTCTAACCATTTGTTGTCTACTGTTAATTAATAAGGAAACCATTTTCGTTGGTAAAAATTCCTGAATTATTCCACTCATGTCATACTCGGCTAATCCTGTTGCTTTCACTTGGTGTCCCTATGAAGTTAGTGGGAAGGGATGAGGAAGTAACCTTTCATCCACATGCAGCAAACTCTACCCATGAGAACACATAACCATAACCAGAAATGTACTTTAAACTTAACAAATTGATTTGAAAACAAGCTCTCTCCCATTGCTAGGTTTCAGATTTGAGCCATGGAACATACACTACAAAAGTTTGCCTCAAAATATCAAACATGTTTCATATCCTCCAACTACATGGGAAAGAATCTGTGACAACAATCATACAGTATGTGTTCCTCAAAATCTGCAGATTTGGGGCAGAGTCGTGTCTAATAACCCAGACTGTAGGAAGGTGTTCTGTATAGAGTTTTTCGGTGTGTGTGTGTGTTACTGTATATGTTGACCAGGAGATTCCGCTGACAGACAGTGTTTCCCTCAGTAATAATGACTGATTGAAACTTTCAGTCTTGAGTTTTGAATCTCCGGTTGCATGATTTGGCACGGCAACCCCGCGCCTCTCATTACCTGCTGGCGCCTCCGTATTCCCGTCCTGAGACGGAGCGAAGCGTTTGGAACTCATCCCAGCCGTCCGCAGAAGCCTCACAAACCCGATACCTCTCCTTTGGAATCCCACCGTCTCAGTCGCAGAATTCCCAGGGGGCGAGAGAGACAGACGCGCTGTATTCGCTCCGTTCTTATCGTGTTCCCAGACTATTGTCTCTGTGAGCGGCCTCTCATGCCTGAGGGACAGCAGTCCTCCTCAAACTCACTCTTTTTCTCCCTTTAATTGAGACCGTCTTTAAGATACCCTTTGACATGCTGACAAGCCGAACCCAAACACGGTTAAAGAAACCAGGTTTGACATCTTTTAATTGCGTGTGCCAGCAAAAGACTGATTACGAGAAGGGGGGGGTTCAGGTGGACAGGTTGCGCTGTAAACCTGAGACGTCTGATGTGTATGTTTAACAGCGGGGATCTCCAGGGACTTGCGGCTAAGCGTCACGCTACAGTGTAGAAACACACACACCTAACTCTACCTGTTACAGGTGTTTCTCCTGTCAGAGCTTCAGTTTCATTTAAACAACCGCTGGTAAGTGCATTCTAGAGGTATGCATCCACAATATCTCGAACCATCCACTCAAGTGTGTTAATACTTTAAATTATCTGTTTTACCAGGCTAAAAAATTGATAACTTGTATCTCAGAGTCAGGCATTTGCTATTATGACATGTAACTTGTTCTAGTCAAAAAATTACACTGAAGTATCGTGAACCAAACCATTAAAAAAAATCCCCAGGCAGGTAAATCCCAAGAATACTGTGTTTCTTCACATATGCATTGTTATTTAATTCAAATATTTTGTTTTAATAGGACAGGTTTCCCTCCAAGTGTGAAATGAATCTTTTCAAGGTTTGCGAAATTTCCATCAAGTAGTTTGAGTGAATGACGGTGGTATTGGTAACCTAGTAACCAACAGTAAATAAAAAAGACCTGGAAACTGAAAAGATATCCTTCACGGAAACTACGATTAGTCACATGGATGTAATGTTCGCTACATCAGAATTTATTCACCGTGTTTCCATCTACCATCATTTGCATTAACTCTCGAAATTTGCCGATCCGACGCTTGTTTCTGATGCAATATTTCAAAATGTGCATAAAAATGGGGGTAGAAACATTGATAGTGTTCCGTACATTGCACATTTATGATGATTTGTTATGATTTGCAAAAAACTGAAATAATTGCAAAATGATTCATTACCATTGACAACAGACTTGCTTTCCACTATGTTCAAAAGCGACACAACCGCACAGAATCGCAACTCATGTATCATTCAATTCAGAGTTTTGTACAACATTATTTTGGTCATTCATGTGATCAAAACTTTATTTCTGACTGCACCAACTATCAAAAATGCTCTTTTGATCAATAATATGGGTAAAATGTCTACAGATTTGTTTTGGCTATGGTACATAGAGGCATGAGAGTAATTTGCATATTTTTCAGGTAAACATTAATACTGCTGTAAATATTTTGATCATTGATGGGACGTTTCTTAATATTGAATTGGGATTATTGCTTTAAAAGAGAGATTTGTACAGCACCGAGACTGTAAAAAAGCACTTGTTCACTGCATCTGGTTATAATGATTGACATAGATTGAACAGTCGCAGTTCTCTGCTTGTTATTTTTTGTCACTCGTGATGTATGTCAGTAGTGCTGAGACTACAAACAATCCCATCCTGAATCGTGGCTTCATGACGCTCAGGTTTCCACCTCCAAACCTCCTTCCTGCCAGTGAGGCGTGGCAAAACATTCAAACTGTATGTCATCCCAATCCGATGAGCTTATTTGTTACTACATTCGTTGGCTTGTTTAACGCGTTGTTCTTTTAATTGACTTGAACAAATGCTAATGGGCTGATGTTGTTAGGCTGAACGAGCTGTTGAGTGACTTTTGCTCACGGGCGACTTTGAGCTTTTGTTTCTCATTTGCTGAAACGTCCGTAGTTCAGTCCGTCAGAAAGTACTGTGAGCGAGGGATTTCGATTTGAGCCCCTCGGGAGGAGGCTGTCTCACTACACAGAGCTCAATTCAGCCGCACGATACCAGTGTGCTAAAACAAAACCAGTTTCCCTTTCACACCAATTAAGTGGCGAGAGCGAATTTTTACTTTAAAAATGAAAGCTAAGATTGGCTCACCATGCAGCGAACTTACATTTGCATAATTTTTAAACAAGCGAATTTCTTTCTGTAAAGAAAAAGGAAACATTTGATGGAAATTTGAGCTGCTCGGCGAGATTTGTTTGCAACTGGTGCAGAAATAAATCAGATCTAGCCGCGGTCCAGTGTGGAGACATTAATCTCTTGAATCTAAGGAACGGCGGGTGCTAAGGAGGTCTGGCGGACTGCTATTAAAACAGCGCTGGAGTCTGTGTGATTGAATCGGAAACTGTGGCCAAGAACAGAGAGAAGACGACGGGTTTGAAGAGCGGGAGAGATAGTATCAGGACAGGCAGTCGGTGATGTTTACAGGTGATGGATCTGTTCAGAGACTGAGCCCTCTGATCATTTAGTGTCTTCAACATACATCTGAATTATTCTTCTGCGCTCCTATGTTTGTTAGGCGCTCCTACCTATATAAGTATTCGTATCAGGATACTGAATATCCAGTATCAGGCTTTAATATTTCTCTGTCACCTTTAGTGGTTCTGTGCTGATGTGATTGCTGCCTGCAGTTTTGTTGGTTATCTTGACTAAAGACAGATTACAGAGCTCCTCAATCTCCTTCAGGGCCCTGTGGGTCATGACCCGTATTACAGTTTGATTTCTTAGATCCTGTGTACGTGTGTCTGTTCATTCTATTAAGTAGTAAATAGTTCAACAGTTTGTAAAGGGGAATTTGAGCAGGAAAATTTGCTGAAATGGATAAAAAAAATTACATTAACATGCACAAGATGTTATTTGTATTTATTCATGTATTTATTCTGAGAGCATGTATTTATTCTGAGAGCATGTATTTATTCTGAGAGCATGTATTTATTCAATAACATTCATTCTAATTGTCTGAAACTGCTCAACATGGACATGGGACATTAGGACTGACAATATTAAAATAGATTTAAAGGTATAAATCCGATATTATATTGCATTATGTAATTAGAGGATATATATTATTTCCCAATAACAACCACAAAAGGTGATAACACACCGTGCTTTTTAATATTATACATAAACATATTTATACCATGGTCTGTTTGAATACTCTATTCTGATTGGCTGGAAGGTGTGCATTAAAACCATCTAATGCATGGGTAGTGCATCATTTAACTCATCTACTGCACTGTTTACATATCCATCAGTAAATTTCTGTTTTTAGTAAATAACCATCTGTATATAATGTTCATAGTACATTCCCACTTGTAAATTCTTCATAATTTTTGCTTTATTCTGTATTGATGCACAACTGTATATCCTGCACTTGTTTACTGCACTTCTGGTTAGACCTAAACTACATTTCGTTGCCTTGTACTTGTACATGTGTAATGACAATAAAGTTGAATCTAATCTAATCATCTAATCTAATTTGAAATGAACTGACAGAACTAACTTTCATTTTCACCTGTCTGATGAAAAATTAGACTGTAAACATCAATAACAGCTTAAACTTGTCAAATGAACATTGTATAAGCGGGATAATCAACGGCTAGCCGTGCATTAAAGGATTTGAGTGCACTTCGCGGAGGCTACCACCCTCCGCTTTGCGTCGGGCGGTTCTAGGGCTCAACGTTGTGAGTTAAAATCCTTTAATGCACGGCAAGTCGAGGATTATCCCTTACATAACATAGGCCTATATGAGATTATATTTACAAATGATGAAACATTGTACAGTGCATTTCCATCATGTTTGTGCTTTGTGTCTTGTCTTGAAGACGGTTTGATGTAGTAAAAAATGAATTTTGCATGATTATTAACTCAATTTGGCAAATTGCGTGTAATAAGCAGGATAATGTACATCTAGTCGATTGTTCCCTTCAGGGTGATACATGACCTGGTGATTAAAGGGTGATCAATCTTAATAAAATGTATTATATTATGTTCATTAAATTTATAAATGATGTTTTGATTTGCAGTTTTATTTTGTTCTGGATGTTTATAACTTGAGGTCACCCAGTAGGACATTGTGAAAACCAGTGATCACACCAAGCATGTAACACATTATCTGTTGTTTCTTTTTATTAATTACAATCTACATTAGAATGTCTATTTTTAAAACCTGGTTTATTGTGTTTTTCGGGTTTTTTAAGAATTTTGGGGGTTTCAGACAGCACGATCTTACTAAGAGAATAGGAATGTTGCCAATGCCGCGTGGAGACAAGCTGAAGTTTCCCAGATGCTGTGAGCTAATTAGCCCGGAGTATTCCCATGATGCCGAGTGTGTGAGAAACCAGACGAGCGTGTGTGTCCCTGAGAGATCAGTACACTCCTGCACCTCAACCTTACAGGACTGGTCCTGTTTACATACTGCAAACACCTCTTTGGTATTTGCTTTACAACCCAACAGGGAGTTATTTCAGAGAGTGAGAAGCTGTCATCCTATAATAGGCTTATTTCAGAAAGATGGTTCTGAAAGGAAAATAAATTTCATGGGAACCTCTTTTCTCTGGAAGAGTTTCAGTTCAGGGGTTTATTTAATTGACTTTTTCCTCTCCATTCGAAACCTCTTTTTCTTCACCATCCACCCTCGCCAAACCTGCGGCCACTGACCGTCTGTCGTAGGCTCTGTACTGTAATTACACATCTCTCTGCTCTGACACATACTGTACTACAGTATCTCTCTCCCACACATTTCTGCTTCTGTCCCTGCTGGGCTTTTGTGCTCCCAAATACTACAGGATGTAAAAGAACTTTATTTACAAGACAGTAAAGACTCCATGCGCCTAGATGTGTCTGATGTCCCTGAATTTAACTCTTCCTATTTAGTGTAACAACCTGGATGTTTGGAATGGCATAGTACTGTATAAAATCTGTTGTAAATTACTATTAAATACACATTTCCGCACACATTCTGAATTATTGTGCCAGGTTGCTATGATGCTTGCATGGCCGTTTAGCAGACTAATAAAACACAAAGAAAGTGAATCTTATGCAGCAGTACTTACTGTACATTTATATTTATCTAATTTTGTTCAAAGATAAATGAGCATTAAACATTAACAAGTCTTTATCTTAACAGAAAAAACTAAAAAAATAACAATATTTGGGAACCAAAAATCTGAAAAAAACCCTGAAAAAGGTTGAAGAGGATTTTTGTTTCCCAGAATGCGTTGCATGAGGCTGTTATTTTATAGGTTTTTTCTGTAAAGATAAAGACTTGTTAATGTTTAATGTTCATTTATCTTTGAACAAACTGTTGCCAATAAAATAGATAAATATAAATCTACAGTATAAGTTACTGGCAAACTGCTGCATAAGATTCACTTTCTGGCCCTTAAGGTAAAACCACTGTAGTGGCCAAAAGCGGTGTCCTCCCTGGACAAATAACGTGTTCACTCTTTATTTAACCTTTTTATTCAAGATCTTTTGGTGCAATTTGCATTTAAGGAGGCTTGGCAAAAATTACACACAACACATATTGAGTCAAGCCTTAGGAGATTGACTGCTGTAGTAAAAAACCAACAAAGCGTTTTGTTTTTCTATGCATTTGTTGAGGAAGAATTAGAATAAAATCCTCTTGATTCGCTGTTTGCCCTTTTGCCAAACTTCTTTTTGCCAAATAAATCCCTTAAGCAAGTTTAATGTTTTCTCCAATTTATACTATACACCTCATATTTGAATACTTTACCTAAACCTGTAAGGGCATTAAATATCCTTTCGGAGACTACTGTACACTAGCGGTCAAAAGTTTTGGGACACTTGAGCAAAGTGTTTCTCATTATTTAAAAAAAAATCTTTTGATCTGAGGTGTTTGCTTAAATATCTGAAATGAGTTTAGTAGACAAAATTATAATGTTTTTTTCCCTGATAAAAATTAACATTAAATTGTATAAAAAATGTATTACTTTGACGGAATAATGAAGAAAGAACAGGCAATAAAAGCACAGAATAGATAAAAACTTCTTTAATATTGTTTAAAAAGCATCTCAGGGTGAGACCTCAAGAACCTTCTTGAGAAAATGACATGAAAACATTTCTGCAAATTCTAGTTGAAAGGTGACGACACTGAAGATGATAAAATATAATGTTTTCATTTATTTTTATTTTTTTAATTACAACATAATTCCCATAGTTCACTTTGTTTTATTTCATAATTTTGATGAGTTTATTATTATTCTAAAATGTGGAAATAATATGAACACATAAGTGAGTCCCAAAAACGCTAGTGTACTTCACTTGTGCAGTTTATTTTTAGAGTTTCTAACAATCTTTTATATTGCCGTATACAGCACAGTAGTATTTTATTCTGAACACAGCAACTTTCTGGCAAGTGAATCAGGTTGATGAGTCGTCTTCAGAGTAAGATCACTTCAACTGTGCTGGGAGGGTTATCGCTGTGGGAACCAGGGTGATTTGGGAAGGTTTCCTAGCAACACTCTAACCAGTTCAGGACTACAGACATGTGAAGTGCATCTTTGTCATCTAATGCCACCATATTAACAATCATTCATTATAGAGATAAAAATAGAAGTTCTGTCATCATGTCATTTAAAACTTGCATATGAATCTTTCTTCTGCGAAACACAAAAGAAGATATTCTGAGAAATGTCTCAGTGGTTGTGTGTTTGTACAATGGAAGTCAATGCCATTTGATTATCAGTGTTCTTCAAAATATCTTCTTTTGTGTTCTGCAGAAGAAGTAAGAAAGTCGTACAGGTTTGGAATGACATAAGGATGAACGAATTTTCGTTTTTGGGTGAACTATCCCTTTGAAGAAGTTATTTGTATCAAATGTAATATTTTTGAGACCATGATGGTTTTCTGTAGGATGTTGTTGAATAATTTTTTTATACAGGTTGTTAAAGCACCTTGCCTGAGCTCAGCTCAGAAGGTCATTTTCTTCAGGTTTTTTGGCCTCTTTGCAGAATACAGAACAGGAAGTGATCAGAAACCCAGTGATCTGACATTCTCTCTCTCTCTCTCTCTCTCTCTCTCTCTCTCTCTCTCTCTCTCTCTCTCTCTCTCTCTCTCTCTCTCTCTCTCTCTCTCTCTCTCTCTCTCTCTCTCTCTCTCTCTCTCTCTCTCTCTCTCTCTCTCTCTCTCTCTCTCTCTCTCTTTGTCTCCGGGCTCTGGCTGGTTTCCAGACCTTGGCGCTCTGATGGCAGGTCAAGGCAGCGGTGACCTGCTCTCTGTTTGCTGAATGTTGTTATTATTGGTGTTCTGTGCCCTGAGGGCAGCCTGTCATCCCGGGGTGGGGAGGAAACACAGAGGGCCGCTGAATCTCGGTGCTGGCTCACAGCTGTGCGGGTCTGGTGGTCCTTCAAGACCTCCGCTGTCCTCTCTACACCTCCCTGGAGGGAGACCTGCTCCAACCAAATCAGAGGAAAAACAGTCTAATCCTTAAAACATCTCATTCTGCTTTAGGCACAAAGAGAATTCGCCACATGTTGCTACTTTGGCCTAGCATTTATGAATAATCATTACTCTCCGATTTTTGATGCAACTTTAATATCAAGACTGTGAAAGTGTTCCGATTTAAAACACGCTGCAGGTATACTCAAACCAAATCCAAAAGGGCCTCAGACAGGTGCTGGAAGGATATTTCACAGCGGGAGAAGGCTGTTTGCCGTTTAGATGCCATCATATGGATTCGTTTTGGAGAACTTGTGCGTCGAGACACCTGCGAGTCATGTGTGTTTGTCAACTCGAGCACAGTTGAGCTGGAGCTCTGTAGCTGAACTCATTTCAGCTCCTGCTGTGACCACATATTCCGAACATGACATGAGATCCAGATCCAGATTCCGTGTTTTCAGATTTTTAGTGGTTAATAGATTTTTTCACACTTTTAATAAGACTCCTCTGTTCAAAGCTCTAAAACTCAAACCCTGTCTGTTTGAAGACGTTTCTCTGAAACTAGATATATATTTAGTTGGAAAGCATCTGTATCATCCAATCTTGATCTGTTCTATTCCTGGCCGGTTGGGAGGGCATTCTCCGCTGTGTAAATAGGCTTGCAAATTGTGCATGGCCTTTGACTGAGTCCGTAATTGCATGCGTCTTGGAGTATTTTGCTTGGCGGGTTGGTGGGTCAGCCCTTGAACCAGCCCTGCTTCAGAGGCGCTTCAAAACTCTTCTTCATCTCTGTTCCATATTTGGTTTTCTCGAGCGAGGGGGTTGGCAATTTTGTCAGTGACACAACACCTGATAACTTGATCTTCACGTCATATAAACATTTAAACCTTCCATAGCTCCCGTAATACTTTCCATATGGTGCCAATAGATCCAACAGGGGCTTTTCCAATATTATTGTTGGCATTGAAAAAACGGAGCGAACTCTCTTCGTTGAGCTCAACCTTTGACCTCCTCGGGCTAACTCCTCTTACTGCAGTGCCCGTCTTAATCCTCTAGTCTGGGTTATTTAACATGATCAGTCCTGATTCAGGCTTTTGCATGTGTGGAATTCAGAGCCTAATGTTTAGGATCTTTATGATGACATATGGTTATTTTCAAAATGTTTGGGAATATTGTGTCTTTTGATCTTTTCCCATATGATCCCACATGCTTTTTGCTCGTAACGTCGGGCATGCTAAACTAAAAATAGTTGGCTATATAAGTGGCCCATTCTAAGGAAATGGTTCTATTTTTTGTTCTATTTTTTAAGTTTGGAAATCTTTATCAACTAATTCAGTACAAGTGTCAGTTTCGATGTGCTGCATAATAATTCAGATACTTTATTTAAAAAAATCATTTAACCCTGTTACATTCAAAAGTTTACTGCAAATCTCTCGTGTAAAAAAGTAACATTTTAATGTTATGGTAATGAATAGCCGTTTGGCGATCTGACATTCTGGTACAAATCATATATTTTACAATAAAACGCTTTATATTTGTTAATACTCATTTAAAAACGACGTCTGTGGTGCAGTACTAAATATTCATATACAGAGATTTTTTTCATTTCTCATTTTTACTCTCTCAAAAATAAATAAGCCCCAGCATCAATATATAAGTCATTAAGCAAGTGAACACCCATGTGAATACAGTCTGTGTGGGTGTGGCTGATGGAGAGCGCAGCCGCTGATCTGTAGATATGCCACCCGTTCCACCCTGAATGATGGTGTAGCTCTATGAAATGGACTGTGAAGATGATGCTTATTCTGGAGTCATGGCAAAAAAACAGCAACTCAAATAAACAGAAAAGAAGAAAGAGCAACGTGTGGTTTTATATCTGCTCTTTCTGCTCTAACCTCTCAATTGGCGGCTAAAAGCGGGGAATCAAGATTTCAGTCCAGTCCTTTTGTGTGTGAGGAGAAAGATTTATTTCACAAATGTCCGTCCTTTCTAAAGCTTATTTCAGGATGAAAGCTTATCGCTATCCACGTCAAGTGAAGTAACAGACTAAACATCATCAGAGCGGAAAACAAATCATTTAAGCCATGTCTATGAATAACAGGCATACTGCATCCTCTATTACAGTAAAAGTCATGAGTCAAGTGCTCTAAACCACAAACTACTTCTGAACTGGATTTCTATCTGAGAATATATGTACACACACAAATTGTACATTTAATTTACCAAAGCTTGCTTTGATCAAATATGCATACTGTACCTTACTTTCCTGAGTTTGATGGGATACATGATACACACAGTGTTGATAATAGATCTTTTGCTTATCCGGTATGCCTGGCGTCAAGCAAGTGATTTACTGAAGGGTTTTTTAGACACCACAATTACAACGGATTGCAGTATTGCAGTTTTCTCACATAACTTTTTCAACCTTTTCCTTTCTTTCCTCGTTTCATCGGACGCACACGCTGGCCCTAAGTTAACTGTTTGGTTATAATACAACCATTTTATTTTCTATTTAATTTCTATTAAGATTTTATTGTATATATTAATTGTGTTCAATGAAATTTAGACTACTCAACAGATATCGATTCTTTGCGGAGGTCTACTGGAAGATAAGTTTGAGCCATATAACATTTGTTTATGTTGTTGCTGCTGAAACATCTATAGCTTACAATACATTGAACAAAAAGTTAATAAGCTGTATGATAGATTGTGTGAAGGCCTTTGTTAGGCATTTAAAGGAAGCAGAGAGAGAAACTAAATAACTCCCTTTGTAATGTTTTTTGGTTAAGTCATTTCTTTAGTTTCATTTTCTTGTTGTTGAGTACATGTTAATAAATCTATAATATAAAAATAATGCGTATAAAACAGCTGTAACACTCCCGTTCTGCCCCTGTGTGTTTTTTGTATTTTCGGACCTTTAATTTAAATGGACTACACTACCCAGCATTCACCTCACCTCCGCCATGTTGATTGGACTCGCACCTGTCTCTCGTTTGTTTTCACACCTGTTCTGTGTTTGTACATGTATATTTACTTACCTGAGTGGATTACCTGTTTGGAGATACTTACCTAAGTTGATCACCTGTATTTAAGTTGTCAATAAACTCACCCTTCATCCCTCACTCCTGTGGTGTGCTCTCCTGCCTGCCCTGTCCCATAACAACAGCTTTATATTAGCATTTTTATGTATTTAATATCATTCTATATTAAGCAAATATGAACATTTCTGCAATTAACATTAAATTATTAAAACCTACATGAAAAACTACTGTCTAGGATAATTTAGTATTTACTGCATAGGAAACTGTGGTTAATTGTAGTCTACTGTTGTATAATGTATTTATTATGGTATACCACAGTATTCTGAAATCGAAGAGTTAATTTGCAAAAACAGATACAAAATTAAAGTGATATCAAACTGCAGTTGGGTTGTTTTGATCAAGTAGTAATAATAACTAAAAAGAAAACCATGAAAACATAATAAAAAATGTTTTAACTCTTATACTGTAGTAATTATACTGTAATACCGTAGTAAACGTTTTTTTTAATTAAGGTTCAAAAGCACTTTCGTATCTAGGATTGACTATAGAAATACAGGACTGTAGATATACAGTTTACTATAGTAAATGCTAGCCTATTTGAGTAATAGCAACAGTAAATGTATTAACAAATAAATAAATAAATAAATAGAGTGTTCCTGATTTTTGTATTTCCTCTTCGACATTTGTCTAGTGAATGAGGCCGAGTACAGCTAGACAGATGTGGGTCACGGCCCTTGTCAGCAGTGTAGTAACAGCTGCACAATCATGGATTCAGTCTTTCCTCCAGCTGGACGGAAGAACTTCATCACGTCTTTCTGGATATTGATGAGCTGGTCGCATGTGCCGCTATAATGCAGTGACTCTGCTAATCACAGAGACACATCACACTATCTGAAGGACTGAACACACACTGATGTACACGAGCCCTGCGTGTTGATCTTTTCTTGGGTTCTTTGCTCCCCAGAGGGAAGTTTTATTGCTTAGAGGTTCCAGACATAACTGAGCGTTATATTTCGTGAGGAAATGTGAGTTTCGCTCACTTGTGCCATGATCGCAGAAGCGAGCTTATTTTGACATTCAATTACATGTGGAGAAATGCAAAAGACCTATAATATAAAACTGTCTGTTCTAATTGTATAATCTGGGAAAAGGACTGAAACAGTTAATGTCACTTTTTTAAGTGTGTCCAGTTTGGAAAATGACCTCTAAATCCTGAATGAGCGACAGTGTGTAATGTGTGTGTGTGTGTGTGTGTGTGTGTAAGAGAGCCGTAGGTACAAGATACCTGCAGCATTTACCTGTGCAAAAGAAATGAAAAGTGTGTGTTCAGGTACACAATCTGGCTGTGAATGAAGGCCTCTCTCTGAAGAGAGCGGTGTGAATTTGTGTCAAAAAGAAAGAGGGCTCTCTATTGGAAACCCCGCTGGGTCTTGTAGAAGAATATGTTGTGTGCGTGTGTGATTGTATATTCAGTAGTCCACTGATGGCTTTTGAAATGTATGTGAGTGTGTTTCGCGACCCATGCTGTTCTCTGCCGGGAGCTGTCTGTGTGGAAGAGCGTTTGTGTGTGTGTGTGTGTGTGTGTGTCTTCCCCGCTGAGCGCAGTGTGTTCAGAGTGGCTGGAGTGCTGTTCTCTGATTGGTGGGTGATGAAGATGATGAGGAGAAGGACACTGTTGAACCCTACAGCGCCGCTCTGCAGGGCTCTTCGGCCTCTCTGCTCAGGGCCTGATGAGATCACGAGTCCCCTGCACACCAGAGACCCACAAACCCCTGTTGATGACTGGAGAAGTGACACAGGTCACCATGTGTCCATCTCCAGTGTGTATACTATATTTTAAACAGGCAGCATGGATGGATAACCAACTTTTTTTGAAACACAACATGATAATGTATACGATGACTAGTCATGTGACACCAATGAGATTTGATGTGGATTTTTTGGTTTACACTGGTACCTGACGTAACAATCGGATTAGTGCAGATTGGGAACATCGGCAGTCTGTCTGTCCCCAGGGTGGAGATCTGTTCCTGAGGCTGAGGCTTGGAGACAGAGGGACTGACGGCCTGTGAGCCTGGAAGGCTCAGCGCTCTAAATGAGAGTATTGTAAGAGTCAACCTGCTCTCATCTTCATGTATAATCTCTTTTTTTCTCTCTCTCAGCACATTACTAGCCCAGACTATGTGACGACAGTCATTGTGTCAGTGCCGACACACACACATGTTGAGGATAGAGACAGCAGTGAGAGTTCCGAGATCTGGGAATCCCCCAACACACACACACACACCTTAATGTTTCTTCCCCTTTGTACTGTATGTAATAAAATGCTGTTTAGGAATTTTGAGACTTAAAATTTTTTTTTTTCATATTTGGATGATCTATTTCGTTAAGCTTCTTAGTGCTATTTAAATTATTTTTATAGCATCTAGTAACAATAAACATTGTTTATGTTCTCAAGAAAATGTTAAAGTTGGGTACCTGTTAGAAAGTTGCTGCTGCCACAAAGATAGAATAATGTGGGTGGTTGCTATGGGGATGCTAAGGGTGGTTGCTAGGGTATTTGTAGGTGGTTGCTAGATGCATGGTTTCTAAAATCACTGCCTGCTATGGCTGTTTAACTATCCACAATCCAACAGTACTGTCCTTATCTAATGTTTATTTGCTTGTTGCTGGCACGACTTACACATAAAGCATGTGTGACGGTTAACACCCGATCAGTTGACTCCATCTTTTTATCTCTCAGTGTTTTGTAAAGTGACGTCTGCCTTGTACTCTGTCTGTCCAGATATAGTCTCATTGAGGAGCTTTTGCTTCCATAATGACCCTTTGTAACAAAGACAGACTCAGATGTAGTTACATATTCGTGGAAGCCGTTCGTTCAGGGGAGCACATTCTCCGAGACGGTGCCACACACGCATGGCCGAGTCCATTTGCTCAAATGGTGAGATAATTGTTCTGAAACCATTAGCATCTCAATATCAGTAGCACACTTCCCACATCTAGAGAGATTGAGTACAGCACACCTCACACGTGGCCACGGCCCATAATGGAGTCTCATTCTCAACACACTCGGGTTATTTTTGTGACACTTTTGCGTTGAGATCCACGTTTCTCTGTAGATTGGTAAAAGGTTTTATCTAGATTATTGTAAATGAATTGATTTGATAAAATGCATTCATTAAACCCTATTTTGTGTACAGTATTACAAATTACATTCAGCGCCGTTTTTGTGTGTGTGTGTGTGTGTGTGGGGGGGTGCTCTGTTTTCCTCGATACTTTATTTGCATAATTCCTTTAATAAATAATCCAGACGGCATGCGTAAATAAACAGTGGGCACAATTCATTCTTGGTTAAGTCACCCCCACCCTACTGTTTATTCGATTCTTCTCTCTTCTTTTCCGTCCAGGTTGCCATGACAACGGATGAAACCGATGGCATTTTTCCGTGATCCGGCAATCAGACACAATACCCATAAGACCGCTCTGCTCTGGCCAGGCTATCCGAAATCAATTGTGATGTTACCGTACACCTGACAGGTATTGAGGTATTCAGCTCATGTCCTCTGTCACGCTGGGACCCCCCTTCTCATTCAGAGCAGTGAAAGCCCAAAGCAAAACTATTATGATCTTTTGGGTTGGGGTTCAGATAAAGCTCAGTTGAGGAAAGAGGCAGGAAACACACTGAACGGTCTGTGTTTGGCTGATATACAGATAGCCATTCCGAGACCTCAGTTGACACGGGATAGGAGGTTCTGTACAGAGACACTGAACACTGTAAAACTCACAAAAAAAACTCATTCAGAAAAGAGACAAATTACACGCAGGTCAGTGTAATGAGCGGTCTGAGATGGGAAAATCTGGTTTTATATTACTGGAATGATTAAAGGTATTGTTGCCTTAAAGCACCAAAAGCAAAGTTGACTACAGATATGTCTAAGAGCTGGACAGCTTATGCCCATAGAGGAACACAAACTGTGTCCATACAGAGTGTTCGTGTGTGATCAGATCACCACGTTCCAAAAGAATAAATGTTCTGTGTTGACTTAAAATTTAATTCAGTTCATACAGCACTTTTCCCAATGCATACTGCTTCTAAGCTGTGGCAGGGCACAAAAAATAATAAGGTTTTAGTTCTGTTCAGTATCTAACGTAAAAAAGTACAAATATAAACATTTTCTTTGGAATAATAGACAATTTTCACGTCCGTCATTCAATATAAATATACACATACTCGATTGTCTGTGTAAACGTTTCTAAGATTTGACATTTTCAAAAATCCACAAATGCAAAATTTGACAATTTAGGATATTTTTTTTCCTGAATCTGTATACAACTCATTACTTGTAAAATGTAAAAATTTTAATGATATCCATGTAAGTAAATGACTTTTGACAAGTTATTGTAGGGTACAACAAAACCTAGTGAAACAACATTTTCAAAATGTCAAAAATCATTTTCTAATAAATTGTAAGTAATTATAATAGATGTTTCTGTAGCTCAGTTGGTCATAAGTTTGATTACCATGCGAAATACTCATCAAAAATGTTAAATGCACTGTACTTTATATCTGATCAGACTGTAGTTTTATATTTCATTTGTCTGAGAGAGAAAAATCTTTTCATCATACCAAAATCAGCTGCTGGTAATGATTTAGTTCTCTGTTTTCCTGTTGCTGACTATGTCTTTATGCTGCTAAATGTTTAGATCAGTAGATCAAGTAATGTCCCAAAGGACAATTAAACAGAAATGAACCCAAATTGCAGCTCATTTTGCGTTGCTCACTGTTATTTTAGGCTGTTTATCTTTCATTCTCTTTCTGAGGAACTCCTTTGCTTTTAATCGCACACAATGTTGCTGCTGTTTTTTATGGCTCTGTTTTTATTTTCTTCTTCGGAAGGCAGATATCATCAACGCTGGAGTATTTTTTAGTTTTACACTGTAATTAAATATTAATCTACAGTAAGATACTGGCAAACTGCTGCAAGTAATACAAATGTATTGGCAATGGTTTGTTCAAAGATAAATGAACATTAAACATGAATAAAAAATGATTAAAAAAAAAAAATCTGAAGAAAAAAACCTGAAAAAGGTTGATGAGGATTTTTTGTTCCCAGAAAGTAAAGATGTAAAGATAAAGACTTGTTAATGTTCATTTATCTTTGAACAAACTGTTGCCAATAAATTTGTTAAATATAAATCTACAGTAAGTTACTGGCAAACTGCTGCATAACTACAGTAACTTTTTAAAGTGATACAGCAGATCTGCACTGTAAATAGGAGAGTAGGATTCAAATGTCTGCATGAGATGCATATTTTGCAATTAATTATTATTTATAACTATTTTATTACACTTTTATCATTATTTTAATATTTTCAAAACAATTTAGACAGTATAAAATGTTAGTATTTTCTTCATCATTGATATGTGCACTGGAAAACAAAGCCAGAAATGTCCCACAAAACAGAAAGTCCCACACACAATTTAACCTTAAATAAAATATAATTTATTGACATAATCTGCATTTTAATCACTTCATCAACGGATGAAAATTTGACCTGTTAACAAGAAGTTGGTCAATGTTCAATGCCACAAATCTGATTATATCTGGGAAACGGTGCCAAATGTGCCTTTTTTGCTTTCCAAAATCCCTTTATTTTAAAACTTTATTTTAAGCTTAACATGAAAAAGTTTTTTCAATGTGCTCTCAGACCTTTGGAGCCCACTGCATGAAGACCTGATTTACTGATGTTTTTGTTGTTTTGTTGGAGGAAAAACAGCAGATTAGGAGTGAGGCATGTGTGCTGTTTGCTCCGGCAGCTGGTTAGTGAGTCCCGTCTCATTTCATTTCACCCCTCTCCATACTCTGTCCTTCCTTCCCCACATTTCTCAATTCCCACTGACCCCAGGCATCGGCCCGTGAGCCAGACCAGCGCCACGGTCCGAGAGAGATGGCGAAAGAGAGCGAGATGTAGGATTGGATATAGAGCGGGAGATGCGAGCAGTGTGACTCTCCTGAAGAGTGTTAATAGTTATCGATCCGCTGTGTTTTTAATGTGCGGCGTGGGCTGACAGCCACAGCGAGGCGGGGGAGGTAGACACGCTCGCAGACAGGCTAACACGCAGAGCGAGAACGTAATAGAAATCTCACTGCCCTGTTTTTTTGCGCCGCGTCCGTCCCCTCTCTTCCATCTCTCCATCTCGGGCTGTAGATTGATCTTCCTCTTCCTGCTGTTTGGGGCTCTGTCATTACCCTCTCTGTCATTAGAGTGGAGTCAGCAGCCGGGCGGCCCTGCCCGCATCACTCTGCACAGACAGCTCGACCCATCCCTCACACTGCCCCTACATTTATAACAGCAGCTGACACGCACACACACATCCAGAGCTGCGGCCCTTCAATCCCTTACTTGTGCTCCAGGGGTCTGGGGCTTTACCAACATGTGTGATCTATAAAACACAGATTAACTGTTTTGGTTTCAGTTTTTACATTTACAATTTGCACACCTGTATTCACCGGTCATGGACAGAGACATACGCTCTCTCACTGAGGTTTGCCATGGCAACATTTAAAAAAACAGATACCATGAAAAAAGGTTCCTTTGGAATTACTCAATTTAATCATGTACATCGGTTCCACACGGTTGAATACAATTTTTTTAACATACGTTTTTCTTAAATTACAAGAAAAGTTATGTTAAGAAAACTCATGTACCCGATGTACATGATTAAATTGAGTAATTCCAACGAACCTTTCTTTCAGTGAAGAAACGGTACATAAATATCATATTCAAAACATATCATACACTTTTATAACAAATTCAGGCCTCAACTCAAAAATGTCTAGTGACTGGTTGCATCTAAATTTTTCAATTTGCACAACTGCAAATTATCACTTGTGACAACAGTTCCTTAAATGTATAATGCAGTCGGATTTATAATCCCTCGTATCACTTTACTTCCAAGTGGTAGAATGGGAGTGAATGGGTGTTGACTTTTTGAAGCTCCAGAAAGTGCATCCATTGATCAAAGAACTCGACACGGCTCCGTGGTCTTAACAAAGGTCTTCTAAAGCGAATCGATTCATTTGTTTAAGAGAAATATCCATATTGACAGCGCTATTAATGTTGATGTCTAGCTTCCGTTATCCCTCTGCTTGGATTATATAATCCTTGGATTATAACTCCAACTGCATTATGCTTCAAGAAAAAAACATATTCAGTTAGGAAGACTTAAGGGCGAGTAAAACATGGGTAACATGGGTTTTGATTTGGTAGTGAAGTATCACTTTAAAGCATATATTTTAAAGTTGGACTTACATTTGGATGTCAATTCCACTATTGCACACATATATTACACACAGTATTTAGGGTTATTACATCAGAAGTAACTGTAATTAAATTACAGAAAAAATAAATGTCATCCTTACTTTACTTTTTCAAGGGAAAAGTATAAAAATTACAGTAACTAATTACTTAACTAGTTACACCCAACACATAAGTATTTTTTTACAGTCTAATCAGTATTTTCACATAAATCAAAGTTGATGTGTATGGTTCATCTCTGTTTATTTTTTAGATTTAAGTAAAAGTGGTTAGTTTAGTAGGTAGATGTTTTAGAAAGTATAACAGGCTCATGCAATTTATTTCTCTTTATTAATGCAATTGCGCACACACACGCACGCACGCACGCACGCACGCACGCACACTCTTCTGTGTTATTTATCATGTATAAACAGTTTGGACACGTCATCATCCAAACTGTGCCATTATAGACCACCACTACGGCTCCAATGTTTAGAAAAATGTTAACAGGATCTTACATAATAAATCAATTTGTTTCAGATTATTTGACCTTGAATGCTTCTTAATCTTAATTTTGAAGGGGTGGAGCCTACATGAATAATGAATCCCAGTGAACCCAGTGTGTTTTTTTACCCAGAATATACAGCATTTACGTTTTTGTTGTAGATCAATTTTTAAGGCAATGTCATATTTTAAATAAGATTTCAAACTGACAGGGTTTTAAACTATACAGTTTGGAGCTCTTGCTCATTTGATAAAAACCCTTTGAACGGACAGTAAATCACTCATTTGATTATTATGATTTTTATTTATTCATATATTTACCATTGCGCAGATGTGTTGTTGTTCTGTCTTCTTTTGTTATGCTTATTATGCTCTTTATTATGATGTGTTTTTGCATCTGACAGACGGCATGCATATTAAGTTATTACTTAATTCTAATTGATGTTAATAACTGTTTTTGTTGGTATTGTTGGCCATTGATGGACAGTGGTGTCTGTCTGTTTGTTTCTTGCTAATGGAGATGTTATATTTTTTACATGACACACTTAGCTGATTTGTAAGAATTGGGCCGATTACCAAAATGATATGACAACTGGTCAGCCATCACTGTTCCAGGTGTGTGTCCAAGTGTTCGTTTCACAGACAGAGATCTAAGGATATGCGCTACAATGAGAGAAGGCGTGAAATTGGGTGTAAAATAATGAGTTAAAACAGGTTAACCTTATCCTGTTAAGTCAGTGTCATCTTTGAAAAGTGTAGCATCAGATTCGTCTATGACAGTGACGAAACAGTGAGTATAAGAGAACGGTTGACAGATTCGTATCATTGAGCGCCCAGGGGCCTAGACTGCGTGCTGCAATTTCTTCAGATGTCTGGGGTCGCTCACACAGGGGGTCAGACCTCATACATGTGGGAACAGTTGGATGGAGAGAAGGAGATGCAATGTTTCTGTCATTGTGTGATTTGTGGGTGCTGGTCGGTGAAGAATAACTAATATTGAAGTATGAAGGATGTTGGAATATCAGACGTGTTTCAGTGCGTGTACATTTCCAGTTTGGAAACGTAAATATTTGAATACACAAATTTCACTGGAGAACTATTAAAACGCAATCGCAGGTTCTGAATAGTCGTGTCATTTGCGAAATGACGCAGAATAGCATTTCTTCGTATAGAGCTCAGCGAAGTGGCTCGAATATCCTTGAGGAATAGGGCGAGGAAATGTTTAATCTGTCTCCCGCTGGGAAGCAAAAGTCTAACGCGGCATCTCAGCGCCTCCGCCGTCCGAGACATTTTAATGCATTTCAGAGTTCTTCTCAAAGCACGACATGATGGACGGAGCGGAGGAACCTTATATTTGCGAACACCCAGGGTTTAATGCACTCAGCGGCGCTCGCCTCCTTGTCTTGCAGCCAACAAAACATGCTCGGCGGAATAAAAGAAAAAGCAAAGCACAAAATTATTCTCCCTGCCTTCTATCAAGCTCGTGCATTTAGCAGCGCGTCTGAAGGGCGCGTCAGTCCGCCTGCCTCTCCTCTCTCTCTCCTCTCAGAGAGGTAATTATCCTTTTTCCTGTCACAGGGCTCCAAATGATCTCTAACCACTGGGGAGCTTTTTTAGGGGCTCAGCTTTGTCAATAGGAAGTCGAAAGAGCTTTAATTTCCAGACAGCTGCACACGTACTTTCATGTCGGCATTATTCTCCTATATAGCGGTCATCCGACCGACGCGCCTTTTGTTTGTGACGTGGGATCTCGGCCTCCCTGCATTAACATATTTATTTATAGACTTACACTTTTCTTACAGTCATTTTTGTGTAACAATTTTCACACTCGACATTGTCTGTGTAATTTCCCTTTCAGTGTCTCTCTGTTTTCTCCTCTCTTTCCTTTCCTTTCAGAGAGAGCCCATGAATGGATGGAAAATTATCACAATTACTCACATAATTGAGCCGTCTTTGTGGCAAGTGCGGCTCGAGGAGCCCTTTTTCCATCAGCCAAAATGGTTTCATTATAGGGGTTTTCATATTCCCTGACACAGGGCACGGAGGGGGGAGGCTGGCGGAGAGCGGCTGAGGCGCGCTGCGGTGCGCGCACAAGTCGCCGGGGGAGAAGGGTGGATCATTAAGGTCACAGTGGGGATAATTATCTTGACTATGGAAAGAGCATCCAGCACCTTTTTCTCTTCCCCACCACAAAAGCACCGTCCCTGGCCTTTCGGCACAAAGAACTTGGAAATAAATGGAGCTTCCACCTACAACTTATTCAGAAAGAGAGAGGGAGACTTGTATCAACATGACAATTTTCCATTATTAAGACTAATGGCGGGCTGCCTTAGGAGATCAAGGGGAGAGGGGAACGCGTTCAGGTGTGCTCGAGTACTGACCTCTGCCCGTCTTTGTTCGGGACTTAACTCGGATCAAAAGCGCGAAACGGGACGGAGAGGCGCGCGCTGGCCCCTCCGCCGCGCCTAATTGTTTAATTGGAAAATGTGCATGTTTTCGCTCTTTTAATTATTGGACAACGTGAAGCGTGCGCGTTCAGACGCGCCTTTTAATGTGCGTAAGACGGTATATCTAAACGAATATCAAAGGCAGACTTGCATGGTTTGTGTTCCCGCTCCCAGCTGTTTGAAATCATCTGCCAGGCCTTGGCTTCCCTCGCGTCCAAATCGCTCTGTTTTCCCTGACTATGGCTTTCATTGATTTTAATTTACTGCTTAGTTTGAACATTTGATGACTGCCTGTCTCGAGCCTTTAGCCCGCAGATACAACAAGGAAAAATACCGTAAGTGACAATGCTGCAGTCATTTCTTTTCCTCCTTGTTGATGCATTAAGTAACCATCTATTGGGGCGGATTTTTCTTTTTCTCCCAGTAGCACCTAACTCAGGTAATTGGTCATTTTGGAGGGCAATTTTTGGGCAGGTGGGGGGATGCCGGGCAGACTGTTCTGACCCCTGCTGCTGCGGTAATGATGGAGGTTGTTGGGTTGTCGTAGTCCTGTCTCTCTCTCACACGCGCGCGCGCGCGCGTCACAGCTGTGTGTCGCGAGCCGTGCGGTCTCCGCTCGCCCTCACCTGCCCCGTCTCTGCGGCCCAGGTGAGTGATGGGTGTACATTAGCAGGTAGCAGAAGATTCCGATCAGATCCTATCCAATCGCCGCAAGAACTGCTTCTGAATCACGCAACCACGACCGTATATGTAGGTAAACACCTGTCACTTACCGCTACGTTCTTGTTTTAGGGAATTCGTGTTTTTAAACCACATGATCTTTTACTCGCTATGATGCAAGTTCAGAAAACCAGACTAGTGGGTGGATTTAAT
The DNA here is from genome assembly GCA_026939265.1 of Oreonectes daqikongensis. NCBI lineage: Eukaryota > Metazoa > Chordata > Actinopteri > Cypriniformes > Nemacheilidae > Oreonectes > Oreonectes daqikongensis. The sequence goes on along the minus strand of JAOTQM010000132.1, from coordinate 749,590 downwards.
GCCAATGTGTATTTGTTTCAGTAAACATAACATCCAAAAGATTGCAAGTTTACCATAATAATATTCGAGCTGCAGTAACAATTCCCACACAACAGCTGTTTAGATCTAGAGAGTTTACTCACTAACACATAAAATACTTTATCATAATATCAAAGGAAACATATGTAGGAAACATACATACACATAGGCTACATGACACATTACACTTGATCATATCTTCTTTTGGGTTTGTGCATTCCTGTCTGAAGAACTAGTGTCTTCTTCCAGAAAAGAAAATTGAGAATTAAATCCCATCAGCTGCAAATGCAGAAAGACAGTTTACAATTACTGACATTAAATACATGTGCTGATGAGCTTAAATCTTCATAAAATTATTTTAGCAAAAAATAGCTGATTCTGTTCTAAATTTATATTCGAAATTCATTGTTTTATTGTATGTTATTTTTTGCTGTTTATATTACATTATAGAAAACATTTGAAAACACAAGGAACAATTCAGCATAGTATATTATTTTTTAAATAGACACCTTAAAAACAAATAAAATTATAAATACAAATAATAGAAAAACGTTATATAAGGCCCAAAATACACTGCAGTGTTATTAGCTGCAATATATTTTTATTTTTGACAAAAAAAAGATAATATTTTTATAATAATAATAAAGTAACTGAAGCATTATAAAATCACTTTTTTAAACTTTGACCCCTTGCTACCCCCAATACCTATGAATACAAACCCAGAACCTGTCAGCGTTATTTTAACATAACGCTTAACCCTTCCATACTGATTGACACAATAATCTGTGGTTACATCTCAGTGTCCTCTCTCTCACACACATATTGCTTTGAGTCTCAACAAACACTCTCACAGTGTCTCGCTGTCCATTGGAATTCAGTGAAGCAGCAAATTGAAGGTGCTGCCTGCTTAAAACCCTCTAAGAAAACCCCAGAGACACACAGCTGTTTTATCACTGGGATTGATCAGAGACTCTAAAATTGGATCGTTACGTCTGATCGAATTTACCGCTGTGTTTTTTGCTGCTGATGGTGGAGAACAGGGCTGGCTTTGTAAATAGGGTGTAATTGTAAGGCCCTGAATAAATACTGAGCCACAACTCCTAATAACTTTTTAACCGTTCCACTTAAACCTGTTTTGTTCATTTCAAACATGTGATGGAGGGAAACTACACTGAGTCTGGTGCTTTATGTCTTTACGTTGTCATTTTCAATGTGAGTGTGTTTTTACTAATATGATAATGGGATCATATTGCATTTCATAAGTGCTCTGTCTCTTTACGGTAACAATGTTTTCAAAACACTACAACTTTTGTATGATATCCCACACATATCTACTGAAAAACACACCAAATGCCAAATTTACTGGTAGTTTTGGTCAAATGCTTTTTGTAAGTGCTGGTTATATCCATAGCCAACAACTACATATGCGTCTAAATTCATTGGAAATGTTCTTGACCCTGTATGTATTAGTGGAAACCAGAGCATCAGCACATAAGTGTTATTAACACACAGAATTACTGAGCTCCACTGACACTAAAATACATATTAATGTCAAGCCATACTCATACAGGAATACATCCCTTATTGCACTAGACCTACAACATATAACAAATTGCATTCCTGAAGGTTCTTGCTTCCCAGTCTGTTAACAATCATTAAAATAATTAGGCATCTGTCCGGATTTGAGTTTTTTTCAGGAACCCTTTATCAACAGGACATCTCATGGGTCACACTAACTGAAGAGCTGGTAAGAATGCTTCATATTGAAACAATTAAAACTCCCAGAGAATCCTGTGCCACCAATAACAGATACTAATCAGTGACTTTACTCCGGAAGCAAATTCAGAGCTCTCCTTATGAATCAGTTGCTGTTGAAGGGATGGATGAAGCCATAAACTCTGTGGCTGTCTCTGGCTAAATCAATTTGTCAGCTGATGTCAGTATATCTGAAGCACACACGCACGCACGCACGCACGCACGCACACACACACACACTGAGTGGACCTGGACTGGCGTGGTGCACTAAATCAGGGCAGCATAGCAGGTGTTTGACTCTTATTCTTGATGATCCTCTTCTCTGAAAAGTGCTCTAACTCATCATCTCACATACTGCTTTATTTGAGTTGCATCTAAATAGAGAACTGCTGTGGTATCATCCCCACACTGTGGGCTGTTGGACTGTGCTGTATAATTATGACTGACCACACAGATACTGAAGCCACTGTTCTGTGATGGCAATATTTTTTCTAACAGACTCAAACATTTTGATTTGGTCCTTTAATTAAGACTAGAATGAATTAGGACTATAGTTTAAATGTTCCTAAATGTAGATCATGTAAACAACAGAAGCCTGGATGTAAGGACACAACAACACAATTGGATAAAAATATTTTAGCATGGAACCAAAAAGGTTTTTAGAAAAGCATATTTGAAATAAAAATATTAATATAGCAGGTGTTTACTATCACTATCAAGAAAATTTCTAGTATACAGTACTGCTGTTTTTGCTATTTCCTCATAAATGTCTTTGCCTGGTGTCTTGTCTTGAATTTACATATATGCTTGGTCGTCACGAAACAATGAAAATAAAAAAACTTTTGTATTTGACAAAGACTTAAAAATGGGCAATTAATTAACTGCACATTTGTCGTCCAGTTTAGGTCGTTTTTAATTTTCTTAATGAATTTTACGGTCTAACGTAATACAGTACAATTGTGTATCTGATAATTTAGTTTAACTGGAGACAATAAACACAATCGCTGATGGCGGCAAAGAACGAGTAACATTTTTTTCAGTGTTCGTTCCTGAATGATATAATTATCGGTTGTAATACTGTCATTATTTTCGCTATTGATGAAGGTTCTCTGAGGTACTTTGCGAATGTCATTTGAAATACAAATTGCTTTAAATTGAACCATTTTGAGTATGGTGGATATCTAACAGCTATTGTCAAATGTGGTCGTCAGTCCACATCATCTGGGCATCGTGCTGGTCCCAACTGCATTCTTATTCTGTAGAAGTATACGAATTGTTTTAGAGTTTCTTTTATTGAAAGATGTGCTTTTTAAAATCTTTTTATTACGCCGGAATGTAAGTTAACAGATGTGAAGGTGGTGAACATTTCGAGGATGAATGCATGGCAGAAGACTACAGCAGAGAGACATAGACAAATGAAAGAGGATGTGGAGGCGTTCACAAACGGTATGACCAGTTTTCATTCTATTGGTATAACTATTGGTGGTAAAATAGGAGTTACATTTTATATCCACATTATGACATAAGCATCTTAAAGATATAAGGGTAGTTAATAGATTTATGTCTTCTTTTGACGATATAACTGTCATCAAACATATTTCTATGCAAGTCATATTTTGTCAAGATATTTTTTAATTATTCTTTTGTACCAAACTAATTTTTAAGCTGAGTCCTGTTTTTCGACACATCGTAAATTAGTAATTAGTAATTATTAAAATATTACAAGCTGGCAGCAAAGAATTAGGGCCAGGTTAAATGTTATGGCAGGCAGATTAGATCCACATAAATGTGCTCCAATACAATCAGTTAGAAGGCAATATTTATGTCATGAACAAAAATATGATTTTTTGATTTTTTTGCGACCCTGCTGCACATTCTTATTAAATCTGTTGTAGGCTAAAGAGTATTTTATGTAGCTAAAAGAGAAAACGATGTTACAGTCATTCTGTATTAATTGGTAAACGTGTGGAAACTAAATAGTAGCAGTGGTCCCTGGTTGACATTTTCTTTTATTTATATTTTTAAATAATATTACATGTGTATAAACGATTTACATTAAAAGTTTAACCAGAACTACAAATAAAAAAATTTGTGATACTGTATAAATGGAAGATTTTTTACAATAATATTTTTTATGCAGTGTTTCTATTGCGTCGTCAACCAAACTCAGGTGTGAAACAAATTCAGACCTATCTCACTGATCATCGAGTGCAATAATTCAACCCGCGCGCGCGTGCGTGTGATTGAATCTACGCAACACTGCAAGTGTTAAATACACGACTAATTATGCGTATGAAATTAAACAACAGTGTTATGCTAATTTAGCTGGTTTCATCTGTGTCTTCTAGCACTCGAGACTAGCATTTTAATCAAATAGCTCGCCAAAGTAATTCATCTGTGCCTGGTGAAACACATGTATACCTGTGTTTAAACATTATGTTTGAAGTTTTGTTTTCATGCGGACAGACGACAAAATCAACACCATGATAGATTTATTAATTAAGCAAGTTTTTCTAATCGTTTGTACCATAATTATTTATGTTTTTATCACAAGTTTATTGTTATAATTATTTTTGTATAAAGATGTTTATAGGATATTCAACCAATATAACGATACATTATTTATTAATTGAGCAAAAATAATAATAATAGCATTGTTTATCATTAATAATTGGTAACAAATTGTTACTTGAGTATCTATAGAATATTTTATGTCATTGGGTAGTTGGAATGGAGGTTATTTAATGTCACTGATGTTACGTAAAAAAATGTTGTTAATTTCTAAGTGTTATTAGAACCAAAATGTTGATATTTACGGGATTGGTGATGTAATAAATACATTGCAAAAGGTTTTGTTGAAGCTGTTGGCTCTGACCCCTCCACATATATACGGCCCATGCATTCACCGTCCATTCCCTAAATTTCTATATTACCATAGCACAATAGAGTCACAGGTTGGTCTTATTCCTTGAGTTTATCAGGTCTATCGGACCCGACCCTCGGATTACCAATCCCCATCGCTCTCGGAGGGAGTGGACCAATCAGAGAGCACCTTGGATAAATATTCATGATTCCCCGATTCAAACCTTTGAGCGAGTTTGTGTGGATCCACAGCATCGTACCTAGACTTTTCACAGAGACAAACTACATTTTCTTATGAATGGAAAGTGAAAAAATCAGTTGAGCTTAAATTGGGATCCATCCTTCACTCAGATCATAGAAGAAAACAAAAAAGCAGGGCGAGAGAGAGAGAGAGAGAGTTTGCGCCAGAAGACATGACCATGTCTACAATACCAGAGAGCCTAAACAGCCCAGTCTCAGGAAAGAACGTGTTCATGGAATTTGGGCCACCGAGTCAGCAAATGTCGCCTTCATCTATGACCCACGGACATTATTCAATGCACTGTTTACACTCCTCCGGACACCCGCAGCACGACAGCGCCTACAGCCCGGCTCCGTCCTTCCCCAGGTCCCTGCCTTATCCATACGTCAACTCGGTCGGTAGCCATTCCACGAGTCCGTACCTCAGCACCGTGCAGACTTACCCGAACAACGCTGCCTTGGCTCAGACGAGGTTAGAGGACCCAGGTAAGAAATGATGCTGCATGTTTTGGTCTTTGCTGGTCGTCGGATTTCTCTGCGCTTTGTGAGAACGTGTCGGACCGGAGTAGCCCAGATGTGCTGTTATTAGGCTTGGTAATTATTTATTGCGTAATGCTATAAACAATGTATGCAATTAAGGCTAATTATACCTAAAGTGCCGCCTGTAAAACTTGCGTGCGCTGATGTGAACTGCACTGCATGAACAGTCTGTGAGACGCATTCTTGGCTTTCTCTCCCCCATACAGCACCGGAGTCAGAAAAAAACACAGTGGTGGAAGGAGGAGAGGTACGCTTTAACGGGAAGGGAAAAAAGATCCGCAAACCTCGGACCATCTACTCCAGTCTCCAGCTTCAGGCTCTGAACCGGAGGTTCCAGCAGACTCAGTATCTGGCGTTGCCGGAGAGAGCCGAGCTCGCCGCATCACTGGGGCTCACACAAACACAGGCATGTACTTGACATTTTTATCAAAGAATTTGATTTTACAAACGAGTGAAAAAAAATCAACGACTAGTTATTGAAAGGCGAGTTCTCCATTGCCTGCACGTATTGCTTTTGGACCATGCAGTGACGTTGTCATCTAGGGAATATTTTCACGACGGTTCACTCACTGGTTTGAGGATAAGGGTTGGAGTTAGGCTACCTAGTAAAACGCAATTAGATTGCATAACGATGTTATGCTGTTGCTCGCTCTGCCTGACCTGGGTTTCTTTTTCTAGGTGAAGATCTGGTTTCAGAACAAGCGGTCCAAGTTTAAGAAACTGATGAAGCAAGGCGGAGGAACAATAGACACAAACGCTCTCGCTAACGGGCGCGGACTCTCCACCGGATCTCCATCCGTAGCGCCTGTTTGGAATTCCACGGCCACTGTCAAGACATCCACGCCGACCTCTTATATTCCCAGTTACACCTCATGGTATCCCACCGCACACCAGGACACTATGCAGCAGCCGCAACTCATGTGAACCAGGACTGCTACAACAACCCCGCCCATCTATTCACCAATGGCCCAGTTCAGGGGACCCGACACAGGCCGGTCACTCTGCGGCCTTACACAACCCGGACAGCCCAGACCAGATGTGTCCCGGCGGGGACACTCGCAAACAGACACCTGCTAACACACAGTCTGGTCAGGGTGAACTGAAAGAGGGTCGTCTGCAACAGAGAGGAATGATGACTTTTTTAATGAAGGGAATGTCGGGAAAGTGGGTCAAATCAAAGCTGCTACTCTCCCATTTTCCGCGACCTTGTGTTGTGTAAAAATATATGAAACTGTAAGACATTTATTTAATGCTCTTTCTTTAAATTTGTAATTGCCGGCCTGTCCCTAGCACAAGAGCTGGCTCTTTTTACGGGCTACGACAGCATCGTCGACATCACACCGAATTGCACCAAATGCTGGTGCATACTGTCGCTTCAGGCTTTGCCAAGGCTCGATAACTGCATGGGATAAATCACGAATACCAACGTCTCACGATTTTTTTTTTCATTTTAAAGGGAACAAAGAAATCTTAACAAATTATTTTGGATTTACGGCTCTTTGTGTTAATTTAAATATAACTTATTTAGACTTGTTTGTCTGTTTGTCTGTTAATTTAAAATAAATGTCCTTTAAATTATGATATAAGGCTACACTATAAAGAAGAACACTTTCTCAAATTTGAATCCAGTTTGTAAACCCGAGCGTTTTTGGATGATACAGACAGAGGCACGCGGTGTTTCTATCATCACCGTTAGATGGGAAGTGTTGACAACTCTAATGTACAGAAATATTCGTTTTGTTGTGTGCTGAATAATTTGTGCAAAAGGATCTAAACATGATTGTGTTTATTAAAATACATGTGTCTTTTCGTTTCACATTGGAAAAACAGTTTAATAGATTACCGGTCACATTAAGTTATTGGTTTTGTTTCATGGAGTCTTGTATAATGTATAAATTCTGACAGTAAAAACCTGCTTATGAAAGAAGTTGCAAAATTATTGCTTTGCCAGAACTTAAAAAAATCCTCAGGTATAACTCGGCTGAATTAGGCCTAATACACGAAAACTAGACCATTTGTTTTGTACTTGCATAAACCAATGCAGTGTAAATAAAAACAATATCCCAAAACTCAAATACATGTTGCATTTTCATAGTTAAACATACCATATATTAAAAATACAAAGCATTTTTATAAAATGTATTATTATTATTATAATAACGTTAGATTATAGTCTATTACAAATCGTGGATGAAATAGATTAGTAGGCCTATATATATCTAGATTAGATATTTTTTCTTTGGTTTGCATTAACCTATACTTTTTGATTGCAATAACCGACGAATCCTGTGCTGGTTTCTGTAACACGGTAATTCCTTCGACAATAAGGCCACTTGTTTCTTTTCACTTTCGTTTAGCCGCTATAAGCTCTTTTCTGCTCTTGTGTGGCTGCTTTTGATGGCCGTGTGTTAAGTGAATAATCGGGCAGGTGCCGCTCATAGAGGACCACATGAAGAAAGGCTGAGGACGAGAGGGGGAGAAATGCAGATAGGTAAAGAATGACATGTTCAAAGAGCTTTTTGTTTGGGGCTGATGGTTTAACTGCGCATTTAAAGAAAATTCTGATGCAGATAGACGCCATTGAGCAGCAACAACAACAAAATAATAATAATAATTATTTTTAAAAAAAACTTGCAAACAGTTGCTTATTATTGCTTGTTGATTTTGTCTGCGTATTTTTGTTTGCTTTTTTTTGTAATTAAATGAATTAATTACAAAAATAAAACGCCTAAGACAATCTTCCTCAATTTTTTGTATTTCACATATTTGTCATTTTACTTATTTTTTATATAGGCGTATAGAAAAAACTGAATATTCACTTATGAATTTGACCGTCCGTTTGTTGAGAGTTGCTCCGATTGCGGCAATGTCAGTTCAGAGGGTGTAGTAATTGTTTTGACAAATTTTGACACTCTTCATGTGTGGTCTTTAAAAACTGTCTGGTCAGAGCAGGAAATGGCTCCGCGCGCTCTCAGTGCAAGTGCAATTTTCTCAGATTTTTATGAGTTGCGCTTTGTAGGCTACGCACCTGTATTAAATAACACAATTATTATTGTATTATAATTATTTCAATGTTTATGTATTTTATACTTAAATATACAATTTATATTTAATATTATATTATTATAATACTGTTGTTGTTGTTATTGTTATTATTATTATTCATATTATTATTATTACTATTGATGTCTTTTTTTATTATTATTATTGATAACGGATTCGGCAATGGTATATCGTAGCTGCACATTACTTCGCCTTAGGTTTGATGCTTTTGCTTATTATTATTATTTTAAAATTGCTAATCGTCATTGGAACCTTAATATAATCATCTGATTATTTCTCCAGGGCACGAAAAAGGCAAGCTTTGTGATAAAAACGAGATAAAAACTAACCTTTTGGATGAATTTTTTTTATTTGAACTAATGACAAAATGCGATGAATTTCCACAAACATGTAAAACAGGTCTTACAAGTTGGCTATTGTCAAAGTCTAAATCTACAACATGTCTTGTTTTCTAAAAATACCCAAAACACAACTCTTGGGAAGGAATAAAAGAAAAATCCGTGTTGTTCTGTCTTTTTCTCGACATGCAGCTGTGGAGCAGAGAGGGTCAGCGTTATTTCACTCTATTCTCCTCTTGATTACGCGCCGGGCCCATCAAACCAGACATAATTACAGTCATTCCCTCCTTACTTATTCTAATGCAGCTTCCCATCTACGGGATAATTATGAGCAATTTTTTTCGCACGTAGAATCTTTTGTTAACAAAAGAGATAGCGCGCTGAAAGAAAATTTGCTGTGCGATGGGGGAAGAAAAGGGGGGGGGGAAAGAGTGAAATAGGTGCGCAGCGGTAGTTATAAGTAAGGCTGGCAAATTGCTTGCAGGTGTATACCGAGAGATTTGTCAATGGGAAGAAGGATCAAAATGAGCAAAAGCACAATGCCGGAGTGATGAAGGCAGAGGTGAAATTATAGAACAAGGGTAGCTTTATATTCTACTGGATTCTATAGACAAACTATCTCGCAATTTTTATTAATGAGATAGACCTTGTTTGTCTGATTCAAAGCAGGGAATGGTTTGATTTTGTTTCCTTACCAAAAGTGAAAATAATTCATATTAAGACATCACATTTTTCAAAATATATTATTCCTATTATTTGCTTATTATTTGATATAACACTTTTTTTTTTAATGTTAAGCTACTTTTTTAGCAAAATGCCGCGGACAACAAAGCATGTGTAACAACGCGTCTAATATGACCCAAATGATTGAAAACTGCATTTCAAAATGTTTTGCTCACCAAAAAGTCTCTAAATTAATATTCTTTATTGCAAGACAAATGCTACTTAACAATGATCAAAATACTAAATAAAACGCATATTTCAGTATGTACATTTCCCAATCATTAGTTAGTAAAATAAAATGCGCATTCTTCTTACCTTAATCTTTAATAAAGTAGAGCACGGAAAATGAACAGTATCTATACTATAGGATGCGTATCGCCCTTGAAAGAAGAATGTGAACATCCATCAGCCATGGCGTAAGCTCGGCTCTTTGGGTCCCAGAATCAGCCTCGTCTAGCTGGGCTTATAGAGCTGACAGTCGCTCTCCGAGCAGGAATGAAAAATCCTGCTTTATTTTCCCTCTTTATAGCTGATGGAAAAAATTGCTGATTATTAGCATAAATGTTTACTCCTCATTACGCTGATGACATTGTGCACTCGAGATCTTGGTAATCTTTGGGAAAATTATGAGTAATTTTTAAAAATTTAAAGCGGCAGTTACCATGCAATTCAGGCTAATTTTGCGTAGGCTCCAAACGGATATAATTATCGCGGAGTCAAGATGTTATGCTAAAAACTATGCATTGATATTACCATTTATTATGTACATACAACTTTGACAATGTTGATGCTTGAAATAGCTGGAAATTGTCTTGCGCAAAAATTACAGTCCATATTAGGACATCTAAAATTGCGAAGAATTATATAGTAATTGCAGGCTTTCAGATCGGGGAGCCAGAATGCTCAACTGGAGCAATTGTGGATAAAATTACAGATCAGAGTATAAATTAGGGATGGGGTATGGCATTTTTCAAGTTGTCTACAGGATTCCGGAAGTGTCTAAAACCACATCATTGCTAATCTTTCAGAGAGAAAGGCACGCGCTGAACATGTGCATGCAGATAGTTTTAACACAACTTTACGTTCGTTTGTATTTGCAAGGTGTGACACTTGTCCAAGCTGAACCACCTGTGAGAGACCTAATCAAATTTAACGCGACTGTGGCCAATTTTACCAATGTTTTCCTTCCTTCTCTCGCGAGCTGCTAGAAATACATAGACAGCAAAAATACAGGCTGACAGAAAGCGGCGCAATAGCTGTTTGCGCATGTGGTCAAACGTCTGGCTCGTTTTAAAGCTGGAATATGGGTTAACATGATTTGCTTTGATGTTATGTTTCATCATTCTTGATCGCAAGTCAAACCCCAAGAGCTTGTTTTAAAAGACGGCGTGCGTAAAACTGTTTTGGATTAACAGTGCGTTATTGAGAAGCGTCGTATGCCTTCACCGAAAAGCTTTCCAAAGGAAGTCACCCACTGTTGGTTAAATAATGCCCCTTTCCTGGCCTGTTTCAACGGATTTAGTCCGGACCTTCTGGCTCTCTGCGGGGCACGTTTCAATAAGAGCGCATTCTTAGCCCGAGGCGACACAGAACAACTTGTAATGCGGCAATCACTGACAAGATACATCCTCATTACATCTGTCTGCTTTATAGCTTTTGAGCCCTTAGACAAATAGATAAATGTAACATGAAAAGCGACATGTGATGCCATCTTTACCTATTATGGAAAAAGACAAAGGGCGATTATTCCACGCGTGGTGGTGAACACGTTTATCTTTTAATTTGAGAAACGAGCTATAGCTATGACACATGACATACATAATTAATAATACTCGTGCGTTATAAGTTTCGGGATCGTCGCATTACTCAGATGCTTCAGTTAAACATTCGGCATTTTATTTTCTACTACAAACAGGCCTGCAAACAAATTAACAAGTTTTTCTTTGTTATATGCCGTGGAAAATTCATGTAGGCTACCAGGCAGCCCAGCCCCCTATCACAAAGGCCTTGCATTGTGCATGGGGCGGTGGAAGTTATGAGAAATGTTTCCATGTTGTTTTGCTCGGGGCAGTTGCGAGCCTGCTTTTTTGGCTGGGCTGACTTCATAAAAAGTCTGGAGCGCAGAGCTCTGACTCCAGAGAGTCTGAACGCAGCCTAACGCCTTCGTGCCGGGGCGTGTTTGAGTGCTCATTCTCTGCCCGAGGCTCCGTCGAGAGTCTCACTTGTGTCTCGCTCCCCGGCGTTTTGTTTTTTGACGTCTGTGTCTCCAAAACGTAAGGAACGGTAGTCCAACCTAATTCAGTCGACCTTTAAAAAGAGCCGTGCACCTGATAATTTAAAGCTCGAAATAAGTTGTATAAGCTCTCTCGGCCTACTTATTACATAGTGGGCTAGGCACACCTGTCACGTTAGTCAACGAAAGGTGAATTTGTGGGTTTTGTGTGAAACATTTACAAGCGGTTGCATCGTGTCTCCAGCCAGACTTATTAAAGACTACAGACTCAACTGGCGCCGAAGCAGAGAGAGAGGCGTGGACAGATCTAAGAAAAAAACACACACCAAACATTCCAACAGTAAACTGCAGGGAAAATATTTCCCCCCAAAATAACGAGTGCATGGACAGTGAATTCACATGAAACGTTTTATTTAAATAAGTTTGTATCATTTAAGTGGCAAAATTGTTCATTCGGATTTTAAAATAAATAAAACAAAGTACTTCAGAGACAATTTCCTTTTACACTTGACTTTTGGAAAATCAGTAGTTGCCAGTGCTTTTCATTAGTGATTTTTTCCATAAAAAAAAAAAAATAACCAACTAAAATAAAACAGTGAGAATCTTATGTAATATCCTATGGCAAAATGTTAAAGATGATGCGGTGAAACACTCCAGTAGGCTACAGAAACAGATGGCATTTTGTCAACTTACCCTATTGTACTAAATGTAAATTTAACAGTAAGTATTCAATCAAAGGCAGCCACATTAAACACATTTACGTTGGCTAAGAACAGTGAGGTCATTTTTAAAAGGCACCAAACAGCTTGAGGTTGTGCTACATGTGCTCTAGTGATTATTATACACCCTGGTGCAATTTTCACTCCAAAACATATCCACGTGAGTTCTCTAAGCTTTGGATAAAAGTGGTTCACTGAGCAATGGGTTTTAATCCATTGATATACCACCCCTAAAAACTAAATAAATAAATACAAAAATAATTGTTAAAATATGTTTGATTATTTTGTGTGTCAGCATGTAGACGCCATTGCATGAAAAGAAAGGGTTACGCGCAAAACGCACTGAAAATTATCAACGTGGCAAAGGACGTCTCACTGTTTAGATCGGAAAATACAGGAGTAAAGTCTTTTGATAAGTTGCAAGTTCCCAATATGAATTTCCCAGCTTTTAAGAGACGATTGAGTCAAAATATGGTCCCGGCGCTGATAGTTGTGTTTTGATGATGATGATGGAGTGGCTGTAAATGGGTTGCAGAGTTCGTAGATGAGTACCAGGGGTAGTTTGTCAGAAAAGAAGGGGTGATCGTATTCGGGGGGCTGCTGCTCTGGGGCAAACCGGCGTTTACAGTGTTCATTCTCTGACTATGTGCGAAGTCCCAAGTCGTGTTGAGAGGGGGTGAAGGGTGCGGGGGAGACTCGCTGGAGGCCACATGCTGCTCGGGTGGGATTTCTCCACTTTTCCACAGCTTCTTGAACTTTGAACGACGGTTCTGGAACCAGATTTTTACCTGCAAAAACGGCATTATTAACATAAGCAACGCTAATTTAAAAACACATGGGAATTATTTTACAAAGCATATTCTCTTCCAGTCATCCCGTAATTCTAATAGTGTTGTTGCAAATATAAATAACTTAAAGTAGCCTATATAAAGTTTATTTATAGTCTCTACAGTTATACTATATCAACACTTTCAATTAGCCTATAATAGAGATGTATTTTAAAACAACACAATGTGTATTAAAAAATTTACTCTGTATCGCTATAGCCAAATATGCAAGGTCACCAAAATATAGGCCTACTCAGTTCATTTTGCAGTTAGGCCTATTTATAACAAAAGCAAAAATAAGGATTTTATTACATTTCGCCTATATTTTACATGTTATATTTAGCAGACGCTTTTACATAGAAATCCAAATGAGGGAGCGTTTAACATTGCGAATAGACACAACATGTGCTGTTTACATCTATTTTTTATTATTTATAGGCTAATGAAGCATGAATAACATATGCATTAAATTAAGATTTGTACGTTGGCTGGTAGGCTGTATATAAATGATAGTCTTTGAAGCGCACTGTTATCGGTACCTGTGTTTGCGTGAGGCCCAGAGAAGCGGCCAGTTCGGCTCTCTCCGGCAGGGCCAAATACTGCGTCTTCTGAAATCTCCTCTGCAGGGCCGCCAGCTGGAAACTCGAGTAAATAGTTCGAGGTTTTCTGACCTTCTTTGGCTTTCCATTAACCATTCGTATTTCAGGTTCACTTTCTTCTTTTTCTGTAACATTAAAAATGAAGCCGAACAGATTTACCTTTTAGAAAATAATCTATTATACAAAACCTTTGCATATTATGATACCCATATTACATGTTATTATGATGTATTACAGAAATAGGCCTATTGGCAAAAAATATGTTGCTCCATAAAATAATAACTTGGGTAAATGTCCTCTACTTTCTCTTATACATAATGACGTTTTACTGTAAAATAACATGCATTGGCCTATAATCTTGACTGCGCAAAATGAGTAATATTAAGGAGCGACATATTTACCAGCATCTGCGGCAGTTGGTGAGGAGCAAGAGCCGTACGCGCTGTAGGAGCCGAATGCATTGCCGAAGCCATACTGGACGCTGTTCATGCTGTTGTTCTGGTACTGGTAAGAGCTGATCTGACCGTATGGAGAGTCAGTGCACTGTCCTGCCTGCTGGTTATTATTATAATAGCTGCTGTCGGTGGCGGTGGAGACAGGTAGAGTAGGCGATTCCTGGGATTTATGCAGGTTGTGGTAATTGGAGGTAATCTGGTTTGAATGCATATCTGTACTGAGGCTGTCAAAAACTCCAGTCATGTTTTTCGTAACGCCAAAAATACGCAACGAATGCAAGTCCAACGACAGAGCAAACCCATAAAAATCTCTCTTAAAGAGAAAAGCTAAAAAATCACTTTTTCGGACGAGTGCTGCATTCCACTTCGGAAGAAAACAAAGACAGACACGACGCGACACGAAGCAGAACTCTGATTGTCTGTCAGCAGAGTTGCGGGAGGACGGACATTTATCGCGCGTCACGGGGGAGGATGAACTTGTGCGCATGAAGCAGCCAATGAATGCCGGATACATGCAGCTCATATAGCTTATGCATAATCCTGCAATGTGTGCATGGCGTGGTGATTTACTGCAGAATTTTGGTAACATGAAAACACAGAACTAACACATTTACTAACCTTCTATAATTGCATTAACAATCAAAGCGCCAACTGTAACAGATCGGATAGCTTTGCTCACGTTCAAATTACAGTGTTTACATTCATATGCCTGATGCTTAAATTATCTGCTAAATGACTAAATAAATGTATGAAACAGTTAGTAACAAACAAACAAAAAACAATCAAACAAAGAAACACAATGAATGAACGGGCATTTTGCAAAATGTATTTAGAAGCATTTTAGAGTAGGCCTATAGGCCTATATTCATTGAAGATAGGAAGAGTTCAATTGCAAAAACAGAGCACTCCGTTTTTTAAATGTTTAAAAAAAATCTTTTTTCTTCAACGTGCATTGCAGTTGGTAATAATAACTAAACATACAGCTAACTAACGCAATTAAAACATAACATATAAAAATGTGATGTTTAAAAATAAAAAACGGAGTTATCTGTTTTTGCAAAGTAACTCTTCGTGTGCACCATAATGGCGTCCTGACCTGCTGCGACACCTGTTGGTGTAAACATTGCACTTCATTTACTGCTCTCATGTTGTTGTTGACCTTGTTATAAAGCATCTTGTAAAATATTTTTTTCAATTTACAAATCCACACGAATATTTTTTCCCCACAGATGATTGAAATCATGAGCTACAAAATGTACAGGATGAGTTGTCACACTGAGATTGTCACAATATTTCTGTAACTAGCCTATAACATTTGAGACAAACGTCCATTTACACAAGGGTGAGTTGTCTCCAGTTATTTTGTATGATGGTTTTAAACACTTTTGCTCAAAATTAGAATATTGTAAAATTCTAACATCTTAATATATTTAGACTGGAAACACTGAAATTATCGTAAAAAAACTACTAGGCATATTATGTCACAAAAGAGTCAAGTTTATAGGTAAAGTATATAGAAAATTGAATCGTTTTCCAAGGGTCTTTTTGCATGTTGTAAATGTTTTAAATAGGTTTAATTTATTACTAATATAAGCTAGTTTTGTTGGCCAGTGGTTTCATATGTTTTGGTGTTGTACAATGATTCTGTACATCTAATAGTTATTGAACTATTTTAAAGTTAGCCGAAAAGCCTTCAATAGCCTTTGTTTTATTGCAGGTTTCAGCGTGACAGCTTAAATGTGACAGCACTCCGTTAGGGGCACATCAAGGTTCTAGGCCATAATGATGATTTTTAAACAGTTTTGGTAGCCGAGACTTTAAGGTAGTCTATAACGGACTTTAAAATTAAACCTACTTTAATAAGCTAATTTCAAAACATTTGTCTTTCTTTTAAACATTTAACAGACAAACAAGCATAATGATGCGCACCCCCCACGAACACATACAGGTCAACCAATCATACTCAAAATAGCAGTCGCTTTGATTATAAATAGATGACAAAAGTAACAAATACATCAAAACAATCTTTAAAATAACTGGGTTTAACAGAAGTAATAAATAAACATTGGGTTAGTATAAATATTTCTGAGGTTGTCGTGCTCAGACACTTTTTGTAGATGTTGTATTTACACTAGAAGAGCAACAGCACCTCTACTGCCATTAAACAGTATTACACCCAGTTCACCCTGTAAGATTGGCTAACAGACACGTAAATTTTGATTTGTGTGAGACATTTTATTACCAGTAATCTACAAAATCAATGCCTTTTCCAGAGCACCTGTGGTTTTCCAACAGGTGAAAACTACCAGCATAAGTGGACACATAGTCAGATGCGAAATATACCCTGCAGTGATCATGCAATGAACTGTTTTAAGTGCACAATAGATAGGTGAAAGATGATTAACAGTATACGGATGTTCACCAATCAGGTGGAGATCAGTCTTTGCTTTGTTTAGAATAGAATGAACAGAATGAACTAGAATAGTAGAAGTGCGTCATCGAACAACAGCTTGTAAACCCGGAGAACGATGGGCGGAGGGTAAGATATACTTTTGTCACTGTTTGACAGCATACACAGCAGGATAGACAATTTCCCTTTTTAATGTAGCCTAACTTTTTATCCCCAGTCTGACTTTCATGTATACAGATGTCTGTAATTATTTATGGCACCATGTTTGTACCCCTACCGAAATGATAATATCTGCTGTCAGATCCTGCAGGATCTATGTCATGCCATAAAACAATATGTAATTTTTAAATAGTTTAAATGTAATGTGAAACTAAAACATGTCTCACTTCAGTAATATATCGTCCTGTCAGACAAAGCTGTGCTGAGGGCCCGTTGTTCACACAGTTTAAACAATGTTACTGTGATTTTACATGAAATAATTTACACAAAGAAAATTAGCACATTTTAATGCTGTAAAAACAGTGAAATATACTGTTTAAATTGATTAAATGTAAGTTAAAACTCAAAGAGAAACTCAAACATTTATATTACAATTCACCAAAATGATTAAGTGTAGGCCCTATATTAAAAATAACTTGCATAAGGTTGTCCTTACACATGTAGGCCTACATGTGGTGTGGAACATTCGTGAAACTAGTTTTAATATAGGCCTTCTTAACTTAATATATGCTTATAGGCTCAAGAATGTATATTTTTATTGTACCTGATACAAGAGGATAGTACCAAACAGCAGTTAACCTTATTCAATCCAATTAAATCTGATCAACCGGTAGAGGGCAGGATTTCTCTCCGTTGAATTTAGGATTACCGTGTGGTGTATATGGTAGCCTTTTTTATTAGAATAGACTAAAGACTATTAACTAGTTCATTACTGTTTTGTATTGTATTTGTGTATTGTATTGTATTGTATTGTATTGTATTGTATTGGCGTTTAAACAGATGTGTTTAAGTACTTTGGTGTTTTATGGCTGTTAAATAAAAAAAAGCTTAGATAATCGAATCCTTAGAAAAAAAATGCATCATGGTTATGTAGTTTCCACTAAATTCCTGTAGTTACATAGATAATTAAAATAACAAAACAAATGTTTAAATAAATGTTTTAAGGAGATTCCTGTAAATGTAATTTCATCTCACCAGAAACTATAGTGAGAAAGATGAACTTTTAATCTTTGACAATTTCACACCATTAAAGAGAAAAATTATCACAAATAACCATAGCTTTATTAAGTGAAAGTGTAGCAACCGGGCAAGCCCTCAGGCCTCTCTACGGTGCAAGCCCTCAGGCCTCTCTGGACAGCTTATATTTAACAATCTTGCTGTCTATTGCTTTTCTAAGGATTATTATTAGGGCCCAATCCATTAAAGGGGCTGTTCTCCGTGATTCAGTTGTTTAAACTTTAGTTAGTGTGTAATGTTGCTGTTAGAGCATACATAATACCTGCACAATTATAAAGCTCAAAGTTCAATGCCAAGCGAGATATTGTCTTTAACAGAATTCACTTTTCAAGGACTACAGAAAACGGCTGGTGTTGGACTACAGCCCTCTACTTCCCGGCAGGGCCGTGCACAGACATTTCGAGGGGCAGTGGCCGAAACATAAAAGAGGTGCTAATGGTTGGGACAGGAGAAGACAGCACATGCTCTTAGAAATGTATTTTTATCACACTGTAGCACATGGGTTCCCAAACTCAGTAAATATCTATATTTTATGCTGTACTATGCTAAGGTACAATTTTTGTAGAACATTTATAGTAGCCAATAATATAATAGCCAATAATATAAACAAGATTATAAAATATAAAATATTATTAATAACAATTGGTCTTAATAAAATATTATATATGTTATAGACTGGTTTCAACTAAGAAAATAAGATTATAATGGGAAATGTACTGTACATTAGTTACAGTGTGACAAACTGTCAGCTAAATTTGAATTGTTGATTTACCTGCTGGAGCTTTTAATCCACGTTTGCTGTGTTGGGATGCCTTTAGCAGCATGGCTCTGTCTTTCTCTGTTTCTATCTCTTTTTGTGTGAAGGTATTTTCTACAAAGTGTGCCAATAACAGCAAATTTGGTGTTATTTATACCAGATCGTGTACAACAATTTGAACATGGATATTTTGTACATGTTGTTAGCAGTTAGCACCATTAATAGAAGACCAGGAGCAAAACAATACCAACAAAAAATACAAAAAAACAAACTATCAAATTATTAATTCTGTGTCTGTAATGTGGACAGGCCCGGCTCCAGATATGAGATGAAAGGTGGGCCAAGTGATTTTCCAGGTGGGTCGAGGAAAATCCTTTGGTACACATTTATGGCAATTGTTACGTTTTTTTGTTGTTGTGTTTGGGTTTTTTAATCCTCCTATTTATAACTATTTTGACTTTTAATATTTTTGATTTTTTAATTATCATTTGTAATATATGTATATTTATTTTCCCCCGAAGGGGCAGGTCTTATAAACAAACTATTTTCCCTCCTTTCTTTATTATTTTCTCGTTTTACATCCACACATCAATTAGACAAAATAACACTGGAACAGGTACACAAGCATACACCTTTTATAAACAAACTATTTACAAAAGAAATTTCACTTTATGAATTATAAAAATGTACACTGTTATTTTTACACTCTTATGTATATATTCACAAAATTGTATTTTTACATTTTTAATATTTAAATTTTTTTACCCCACATCAGATCCTAAGTCTGTATTAGTTACTTTAGATTTATTGAAAACAGGGCATATAAAAAACTATTCATATCACTATAATATTCTCAGAACACAAGGTCCAGGGGGCGGGGTTGGATCCAGATCCAGTTTGAGTGGTCGACAGATTCTGTGTTGTTCTGAGTCGTAATTAAAGTTATTTTTTTGACGGAAAAAGAAACTTGCTAAAGACTAAACTTTATTTATCCATTTTCATCCAAATTATTATAGGTTGATTATTTAGGTTTAGGGTAAGGTTTTGGGTTGGGTTAACATATATTTTCTGTGATCATTACTTACAGGCATAAATTAATTATGAATATCTCGACTACATTATTAATCAAATGTATAGACTTACATTGTAAGAATTGCTAAGATGTTAGCGAGCATAGGTTGCAACTTACTTTTCAAATTGCAGCTAACTATAGGGTATAAAGTGGGGGGAGTTGGTTCTGCAGTGATGACCATCTCAATTTTTCACAGCAGTGGAGCTTCACGGAGCCACTAGGCTTGTTTGACTTCACGCGGGGCCGCAAGATCCGACAGGTGGATGACGTCAAAGTACCGCGAGAGCGATTTGAATAACCATTAAAAGTTTGCTTTCGAGTCACTCTTGCGGTACTTTGATGTCATCCGCTTGTCGGATCTTGCGGCGCCGCATGAAGCCAAACAAGCCTTCTCTCTCAATGGCTCTGGGTGGGCTAAGCTTCTGATTGGGTGGGCCAGGCCCACCTTGGACCCCCCGTGGAGCCGGGCTTGAATGTGGATAATAATGCCCTGCCCTTACAGTAATGGGATGACTTCTGGGGCCGTATTCACAAAACATTTTATCTTAGCACTAAGACTAAGAGTTCTTCTAAACAGCAGTAAAAGTTTTTAGTTAAGAGTTTTCTCTTAAAATCTAATCACAACGCTGCTGAGAGCAAATCTTACTAAGGAGCAGAAAGAAAGAGAAAGGGCGGGGTTGACCTCGTTGCTATGGATGATGTCAGCAAGCTTGCCGACAATGACCACAGTAATTGGCTGATAAAAAATTGGTCAATTAATCATAGGAATATTATAGAACGAGGTATCATGCTGACATATTTAAATTAAGATGTTAAAATAAAAATGTAGCCTAGTCATATTCAAATAAAATATTTTACATTTAATTGTTGCCAGATTAAAATTAAGATTATAAAATATATGCTTAGTTACTAATTAAACAAGTGAAGAGTATTTGCAAAAACTTCATATCTGTTTCAAATCATGTTTTCTATTGTGCATTCCAATTAACATAAATCAAACTGTTAATTGTGTAATCATTCTACGTAATTTATTTGCTGGACCAGGATACATTGGAACAGGGTGAGGCTGGTAGAGGACTGTCGGAGGGAGTTCTGGGCGTACTCCACCCAGGGAAGGAATCGGTGCCAGCTGTGTTGGTGAGTGTGGCAGTAAGACCTCAGGTATCTCCCGACATCCTGGATCTTTCGCTCAGCCTGGCCGTTCGCCTGCGGGTGGTATCCGGAGGTTAAGCTTACTGAGATGTTCAATAGTCCGAAAAAGGCCTTCCAGACCCAGGAGATGAACTGGGGCCCCTGTCCAACACAATGTCTTCCGGGAGTCCGAAATTGCGGAATACATGGGTAAACAAGGCTTCAGCTGTCTCCAGGGCAGTGGGGAGTTTGGTGAGTGGGATTAGCTTGCAGGCTTTGGAGAATCTATCCATGGCCACAAAGACGCAGGTGAACGTGTCGGACAGGGGCAGGTCAGTGATGAAATCCACAGCAAGGTGTGACCACAGCCGATGGGGTATAGGCAGTGGGAGTAGCTTACCCTCCGGCAGGTGACAAGGTGTTTTTGAGACGGCGCAGACTGAGCAGCCCTTAACGAAGCGGGAGATGTCATGAGTCATCCCGTGCCACCAGTATCGGGCGGAGATGAGCGAGAGGGTGCGCTGACTGCCTGGGTGTCCTGATCCCGGAACAGAATGGGCCGAGTCGACGAGGGCGGTGCAGAGTTCGGCCAGCACAAAGGTCTTGCCCTCGGGACCTCCCGGTGGAGTAGGGTGGTGGAGCTTAGCGATGTTCTGGTCGAGGGTCCATTGGATCGGGCAGGCGAACAGGTCTGGAGGGAGCACGGGTTCCGGTTCGAAAGTGTCTGGAGTGACATATTGTTGCCAGGAGAGAGCATCCGCTTTCCCATTCTGGGAACCGGGTTGGTAAGTCACTTTAAAGTCGAAGCGTGAGAAGAAGAGTGCCCAGCGGGCCTGACATAAATTCAGCCTCCGGGCCTCCCTGAGATATTCCAGGTTACGGTGATCAGTGATCATGGTGAAGGGGTAGTTTGCCTCCTCCAGCCAGTGTCGCCACTCTTCCAGTGCCAGCTTGATGGCTAGTAGCTCCTTATTCCCGATGTCGTAATTGAACTCCGCCGGGGACAGTTTGCGGTAGAAGTAGTAGCATGGGTGAAGTCGAGGAAGCGTCCCCTGCTGTTGGGACAGCACTGCTCCTACTCCGGTGGAGGAGGCATCCACTTTGACTATGAATGGCAGGTCTGGATCAGGCAGGAGTAGAGTAGGAGCGATACAGAAGACTTCCTTTAGCTGGTCGAAGGCTTTGTGGGCTTTGGGGTACCAGGACAGGGATCTCGAGCCTTTGCCCGTCAGGGCCGTGAGGAGAGCAGCGATGGTGCTGAATCCAGCTGTGAAGCGGCGGTAGAAGTTGGCGAACCCCAGGAATCGCTGAATCTCCCTCACCGTCTGGGGCTGTGGCCGCTTCCACATTCCCCTGATCCATTGTAACCTGGTTGAAGCAGATGATGTAACAGAGGAACTGTATGGTGGTTGGATGAAACTGGCATTTTTTTCATGGCCGGTGAGGGAGCTCCGTGGCCCTCTGCTTGGAGAAGACGTCCAGGAATGACAGGTATTCTACGGGGATCTCCAGAGGGTTGGTTATCTCGGGACTGTCGACTGTAGTGGATAGGACGGGTAGTGCTGGTTCAGGTTCGGGGTGACTTTCCTTAGTCAGAGTACTGGTGTCAGTGGGGTTACCCGCCCATCCGGTGATCTCTCCTGTGCGCCAGTCCACAGTAGGATGGTGTTCCATCAGCCAGGGTCGTCCCATAACGATGTCAGAGGTGGACCCCTCCAGAACCCAAAAGGAAATCTCCTCTGTGTGGTCGGGGGAAATATGAATAGTGATAGGTGGGGAATGATGAGTGATCCGGCCTTGACCCAGCGGCTTCCCTAAGATGTTCTGCACATACATCGTTCTCTCATTCCTCAGGCGAGGAAGATCCAACTGGGTGAGGAGATTCAGTGAGATGAAGTTCCCAGCGGCTCCGGAGCCCACCAACGCTCTAACTGGAACAGAGAAGTTGGTTGCAAGAATGACCACTTTGGTAAGAGCGAGGTGAGGTAGTGAAGCAGGCGTGTGGATGGTACTTACCGCGGGTCAGCTGGACGGACGGGGCAGACGGCAATGCAATGTCCAGATCCTCCACAATATAAACAAAGGTTTAGGTTCCACTTCCGAATTCGTTCATCAGGGCTGAGTCGGAATTGATCCACATCCAGAGGGAGCAGAGGCCGACGGGCGTTGGGGAGCTGTTGCGGGTTGCGATGGAGAACAGGCCAACAGGCACTGGGCTATACTGATGGATAGTTGTATGAGGGCTTCTAGGCCAACCGAGTCATCGTAGATGGCCAGGTGTATTCGGATCAAATTTTGCAGCCCTTGCCGGTAGACCGAGACAAGGGCCGGCTCATTCCATCCACTGGTCGCCACCAGGGATGCGGAACTGAAGGGCGTAATCCGCCACAGAAAGTCGTCCTTGGCGCAGCCTCAGTAGTCGGTCGTGCACCGAGAGGTAGTCTGTTGCCATGGCCGAAGACTTCTTTAAAATGTTCTAAAAAAGACTTCAGGTTAGTAGTAAGAGGCCCTCCGGCCTGCCAGATCCCGTATGCCCAGCTCAGGGCCTTACCACTCATGAGGGAGATGATGAAGGCTATCTTGGACTTGTCCGTGGAGAACTGGCCGGGATGCAGCTGTATGTAAAGCTCGCATTGTAGGCAGAACCCGCTACACTCCTCCACGGAGCCAGAATATCGGTTGGGTAGGGCCATGGGACTGGATGCCGATACCGGGTTGGACGGAGGAAGTGCAGGTGAAGAGGGCCGATTCCGGAGCAGGGTGACCAGTTCGGAGAGGGGATGGACCGGGAGATCCGTGGTCATGGTGGTCGATTCAGTCTACTGTCAGGATACGGGGCAGACAAAAGAGCACACCACAGGGATGACTGTAAATTAAGGGGGTTTATTAATAAAAACAAGGCAGGCATTCCAAAAACAGGTAACAAAAAGCAGGTAAGTAATCAAAAACGGGTGAGTTATCCAAAAACAGGTATTCCAAAACACATGAGGTGGAGGTACAGCATGTGGCGGTGAAGACAACAAAACTGAACAAAAAACAGGGCAAAAGTGCAAACTAAAGTAGTGTTCGAATGATGGGGTGCAGGTGTGGGCAAAACGAGGTGCAGGTGTTGAGTCCAATCAAGATGGCGGATGTGCGGTGTATGCTGGGAAACTGAGTTCAAAAGTCCGGGGAGAGTGATCAGGATCGAATCAGGCGAGATGGCGGTGACAACGTGGGGGGTGTGACTGGCGGCAGAGCTGAGGCTGTTACACAGACAGAATAAGTTTTATTAAGGGGGTATGATATAAAAGGAATGATTATGACAGATTGGCATATGGACAGAGGTCTCTGGCAGGGATTTTTCTCACCTTGTTTAAAATTTTATCTGAATTTTTTAGTACAAAGCTTAAAGGCAGGGTGGGTGATCCTGTCCAGAAACATTTTTTGTCATGCTGGTTGGAAATCGTTCTGGCAGAACGTTTTGATTGGTCATGTGTACAACGTATTTTGCATACCACTGCGCACCCTGTTCACGCAAACATCATACGTCATCAGCGCGCTCACGTCCGTTGTGTCAATGTAGGGAGAATGGCGGACAAACAGCAACAACTAAACTTTCTGCAGAACCAACAACTAAATAAACAAAATGAAACTCCGTTTTTAAAACAGCAGTGACGATAAACGTCTGGATCATGAAGAGGAAAAACGCGAATTAACATCAGTTAAGCTCCGGCAGGCAAAGGGTCTAAAAGATTGCTCTCTTTCTTTTAGAAAGGTATGCACATGCTTTGAGAATCCAACAGCTTCTGGTCTGTGTGCGTTCACTTGTTTGGAGGAGGCGTGGTTTTGGACGGCGAATCGCATAAAGAGTGGGATTTGATTGCTAGCAGGCTAAAGTTAGCGCTTTTCCAAATAAACTACTCAACATTTAATTTATTCATTCTTGTAGGTCCATCCAGCTTGGATAAAAACTTGGCCCCTAAAGAGGTGCTAATGGCTAGCTTAGTCTCCATTTGCACCCACAAAGGGATATCAAGGGCCCTATTGCCCGGAGCCCCCTTCGCCCAGTACATCAAAGCCCTGATATTGGTAGCCCAATAATAATGTTTAAATACTGGCGTACCCAGACCGCCTACAGACTTGGATTTTTGTAGATGAGTTTTAGAGATCCTGTGTGTCTTATAGTTCCAGATGTAAGAGAAGATTATAGAGCCGAGTTCCTTAAAGAGCCCTTATTTTACTGATAATAATGTTCATAATTCTATTATATGGGTCTCCAACTATACATAAATGCGATTAAAACTTACAAGAGAATGCATTATTTTTATTTCCATTCTTGCTTCGCCTCTTTTCTCCTGTCTGTGAAACACTCGGTTTTAGCTCCTGTCTCTATAATGCCCGCCTCATCATACACCCAGTGTCCTCTGATTGATCAGATGGCCTAATCTACTGTTATTGGTCAACTGTGTTTAGCGTGTTGTACATTGTTATGAAACCTAAGAAACATTCAAGTAGGCTATAAGAGACGTAGCGCAGCATACAGATTAATCATATTTTGCTTTAATTAATGATACTTGTCATGGTTTTGCCCTTCTTGCCTTGTACATTCCTAGAGCCTTGTGGGCGGGGCCATGACAGTGCCATGTCTCCGTGTTTATGTTATTCGTGGAAGCGCGTTGCCTGGGCGTGGTTCGCCGTGTCACGCGCTCTCCGGTCTTGCGTCATAACCACGCCCCCTGGATACTTCCGCAATCCTGTCCTTCTTGTTTATGACTTGTATTCATGATCTAGTGGGCAGGATTGCGTCAGTATCTTGTCTTTGTGTTCATGTTCTGTGTGGAGACTGTAGCTCGTTTGCCGTTGCTGTGTGTTTCAGTGTCGCGCGTCTAAGCCCCGCCCCCTCGTTCTCCGGTAATCTCTCCTGCAAATGTTTCTGATGATTCACACTAGAGTTTAGATTCTCTACCCGAGCCCGGACTCGACCGGGTCCTTGATAAAGCACGTCACGTTTCATGCGCAGCGTCTCGTCCACTCGCACTCTCGCACGCGTCACGCATCACACCTGCTGTGCGTGCTGTACTATTCAGTAGCTTAAGTGCAACATGGAGCTTGAAAAAGCCAAGATTTCTTTTTAAACAGGAGCATACCTGATGCTCGCTCGCTGACTTTTTTCCTTACGCCATAGGGCGCCACCTGCTGGGCGCAAAAACTAGGCGCCCTCTGCAAATGCACAAATCACTTTTGCACCAAACATCACACAGGTATGTGGTGCAAATGAGAGAGTGAGCGAACTTGTGTCACAGACTCGCAGCAGCAGAATCAAGCAGTTGTAGTTTTGTTCTTGTGTTTGTGCTAGAAAAATATCCAAGAATAAAAGCCTTTATTTGTGAGAAAATAATTTACAAGCATTCAACTCTCATTGCATGAATTCACATGTTGATTTACGGATGTGCAAAACTTGTCTGTGAACGCATGTCTTTTGGTGCAGGTGTGTGAATGTGTTTTGCACCATATTTACTGCAGCAATAGTAGCAAAAAACTACTATTTTAGTATCTTAGTTTGTGATTTGTAGAATTGAATTTGTGCACTTGCACTGAAGGATTCAAGAAGGTGTAACTGTTGTGTTGTGTTTGCGGGAGAGAAAAAAAGATCTACAAGTTTGCAACTTCAAATTCTGACTTCAAATTTACTCGATACACATGTGTGGCCAATATGTACAACTACAAATTCCACTCTCACAGGCGCTCAGTTGTTTTGCACCAAAAATACCTTCATAGAGAGGCTCTATCGCAATGGCGAAGAGGGCTGGTGAAAGGGGACAACTCTGTTGTCCCATGGTACTGAGCAATGCAAAGGGAACTCAATCGACTTGTCTGCATTGGTTAAAACAAAGCAAACTGGTCTAGAGTATATTGTTCTAACAAATGTCTCACCAAAACCAAACCTTTGCAGTGAAGCAAACAATCTCATTCATCACGGTGTCTCTATACACTTTGTAACTCAGGAGCATCAAGCTGTTTTCCTTCCGAACATGGGAGTATACAGTATTACACCAGCAGAGAGAATGTCCTGTGTGGATCTAGGAATATGTTGGATTACAACCCATTGCCTGAGTACAGTGTGTGTGGCATCTTTGCACTAATTGTTCACCACTCTTTTCTATTTTCTGTAGTGCAATGAATACCTGGCTTGAAGAAGTTAAAGATATCATTCTTAGAGCATTGCCCACTATGTCATCAGACATTCTGGAACAGATCATTTCCATCCTTCAAAGCTGTGGATTACAATGCAAAGATGAGCTCAAATTTGTTCAGCAAGAAGACCTTAACAATATGTTACCTGATTCAAGTCAGAAAGCTTCTTCAAATGTTTGAATCGGGTATGAAACAAAGACATTTTAATCCTTGTCTTATATTAATATGTATGTACCTTAGTTATGTAAAACATTTATTTCTAAGAAATTCATAAATCTTTTGTCCATAGTTTAAGTCTCTAGTGTTTTAATGGAGTTTGTTCTTATGTGTGCTTTTTTTGTAATACTGCCAGAATATTTTATGACAAAATTGTGATTTGTAATGGAGTAAATGGGAAATATATAATATCTTAATTCTTTTGAAATCTATTTCAATGTGTGCTTTGATACTTTGTATCATTTCAGAAACGGAGATGGCTATTCTGGATTTAGAAGTGGTGCCTGGTCCATCAGCATGTTCCTCATCAGTTACTCTGGATTTAGAAGTGGTGCCTGGTCCATCAGCATGTTCCTCATCAGTTACTCTGGATTTAGAAGTGGTGCCTGGTCCATCAGCATGTTCCTCATCAGTTACTCTGGATTAAGAAGCGGTGCCTGGTCCATCAGCATGTTCCTCATCAATTACTCTGGATTTAGAAGTGGTGCCTGTTCCATCAGCATGTTCCTCATCAATTACTCTGGATTTAGAAGTGGTGCCTGGTCCATCAGCATGTTCCTCATCAGTTACTCTGGATTTTGAAGTGGTGCCTGGTCCATCAGCATGTTCCTCATCAGTTACTCTGGATTTAGAAGTGGTGCCTGGTCCATCAGCATGTTCCTCATCAGTTACTCTGGATTTAGAAGTGGTGCCTGGTCCATCAGCATGTTCCTCATCAGTTAGTCTGGATTAAGAAGCGGTGCCTGGTCCATCAGCATGTTCCTCATCAGTTACTCTGGATTAAGAAGCGGTGCCTGGTCCATCAGCATGTTCCTCATCAGTTACTCTGGATTTAGAAGTGGTGCCTGGTCCATCAGCATGTTCCTCATCAGTTAGTCTGGATTAAGAAGCGGTGCCTGGTCCATCAGCATGTTCCTCGTCATCTTCTCTTTCAAGCACAACCTGTGGCTTATCTCACCTTACGAATTCTGGTTGATGAGATGCGCAAGTTTGAACTTTGCCCTACAAGAGCTTAATGTCTTACAGTCTGCCAAAAGATTGTAAGAGTATCCCAACAGTTTTGGAGACAAATTTTCATGTGGCTTGTTAACAGGAGGGGGATTTACATCACTCCTTTTACAAGTGAAGGCACAAGTTAAAAATGTGAACCGTGAGAGCAGCTTTGTATGCCATAGAGCAAAGCCAAACACTGGATGCAAGAGAGGGCCAGCTGACATCTATGGCTGTGTGAGATTTGAACCCCAGCTTCCAGCTGAAGAGACAGCGGAAACAATAGAGACTAAACGTCAGCGACTAATGGACATTTATAGCCTGAAGGGAAGGCTGGTGTAGAGAAAGAAGAAGTAAGGAAACTAATGGAGGCTTCATTCTGTCTTTTGCGTCAACAATTAAATTCCACACCAGCACCTTCAGTTGAAGATATTAGGAGCCTGTGGCCTTATCTCTTCCACCAGATGTCTATCTGTGACCACTTTAAGTTGCTCACTGACATTGATGCTGTGAATGCATTTGACACGTCCATTAAAGAATGTGGAAAGGCCATCATTGATTATTTTAGGAACGGATCAAAAAATGAAAAGATCGTTTTGTCCCAGGCTGATAACACCGAGATGGGCCACCTGCTTCTAAAATATTTTGATGTCCCATGTCCCATTCCACAGTAATTTATGTAAGTTGATGTATTGAAGTAATTTTTTATGTTTTTCTTGTATTGTGTTTTCTCGACAGGTTGCTGCATCTTCATCTAATGTTGAGAAGACACTCAATCTACCTGCCAGTCCTCGTCTGATTTTGCTCGGTTAGTGTCTTGTTACATTGTGACAAAGTATAAAAACAAATTGGTGAGATGCAATAAAACTGTAGAAGCATTTCTTTGGTAACCAGTTGTTAAAATGAAGCAATCTCAAAGGCAATTCTTTGAAATTGCAATGTTAAAATGTTAAAAACGTTAAATTTTATTTTCACTTTAGACATTGGAGGACAGGCAAATGCTGTACGATGGATAAGTGTAGAGGGCCATATTATTTTAGTGTATGTAAATTCCTCAATCAGAATGATTAACAAATTATTATTGTATGCTGTGGAAATCTGTTAAACATCCTTAGACACCTCATTGGAATTAATCCAGAACGAGGCTCCAAGACCTGCTGAGGCAAGGTAGTCTCCAAGAAGACCGGCAAGGTGGTGAATAAAAAATATGCAACGGTTAATCCAAAGGTTGCCTCTCTACTGAAGAATCTCATGGATTTCGAATGGGATTTCATTTTGGTAAGTAAACTTATGCTCGCTCACTCACGCACGCACGCACGCACGCACGCACGCACGCACGCAAAATCGAAAAGTCCGCAAAATGTTTGACAACTTGCAAAATGTATGTTTTCTCACAGAAATTCTGCATAAATTGTTTCCCATGACTTTACAGTAGTGCCACATTTTTAACAGTCAAACATATTGTTTCCCAAGACTTTACATGCACAGAAATGTTGCATCTTTAATTACTTTTAACACAATATTACTGTTGTTAGTATTATGATTACATCACCAGTAGGGTGGATTATTGTAATGGACTCCTTACAGGCCTTCCCAAAAAGACCATCAGACAGCTGCAGCTCATACAGAATGCTGCTGCCAGGATTGTGACCAGAACCCAAAAATCTGAGCATATCTCTCCAATTTTCAGATCTCTACACTGGCTACCAGTTTCTTTTAGAATTGATTTTAAAGTATTATTAGCGGTCTACAAATCACTCAATGGCCTGGGACCTAAATACAGATTAGATATGCTTATTAAATATAAACCAAACAGACTTCTCAAATCATTAGGATCAAGTCAGTTAGAGGTAACAAGGGTTCACTCAAAACAAGGCGAGTCAGCATTTAGCCATTACGCCACTCGTAACTGGAATCTGCTAAAAGAAATCATCAGATGTTCATCAACAGTAGCAATTTTTAAATCTAGATTAAAAACACACTTGTTTAGCTGTGCATTTACAACCTGAGCACTGTACTGCATTTTTATTTCTCTTTTCTTGGTTTTATTCTTTTTATATGTGCAAATATTTTTATCAATTTTATTTCTGTTTATTTGTCTTTTAAATTCAGACTTTTTATTTGTGATTTTAAATCATTTGCTTTTTAAAGATGTCCTATGCATTTTGTTCTATTTTGCCTTCAAGCATTTTATGTAAAGCACTTTGAATTACCTTGTGTATGAAATGTGCTATATAAATAAACTTGCCTTGCCTTACTGTCAATACCACTATATTGTGACACTTTAATGGTATTTTATGCTACTATTAAAAGTCTGCTTAAGGTTTTTTTAAAAATGTTTATTCTTCAGACTACATCTGTACATGGAGTTGGTCACAGCTGTGATTGTGAAATATTTTTGACATGTTCTGCAAGTTCTTACTGGCAAGGTTTCAAAGTATTTAAAAAAATGACTTTCAAAAGTTGAATGAAAAAATTGAAAAAGTTTTAATGAAGGCTTGTTTTGTGGATAAATAATAATAAACTTATTTAGTTTAAATATGTCTCCAGACTTTTGGTTGTTTTTGAACAATATCAGTTTGGTAATTTTATGGTACCTTTTCTCATCTTTGCTATCTGTTATTCTAATATTGTTTAATTAAATTAAAAGCATTAATTCAGAAACTGTGCAGCCAGTATTTTACCATTAATTTACAAAAAATCTGTAATTTATTGAAACCGTAAAATTACGGTACGCAGTTGGAAACCCGGCTGCCATAGTTAACCATTATTTAACAGAAAATCTGTAATTTAGTGAAACCTTAAAATAACGATACAAACCGTTAATTTACAGAAAATCCATAATTTAATGAACCCATAAAATAATGGTACAAACCGTCAATTTACAGACAACCGTAATTTTGGAAACACTGCTATTTTTTTTAAAGTGTTGTATAGAAAAGATAGGAAAAGTAGAAAAAAATAGAAGTCAGTATTAGTGAGTTAGGTGTTGGCCGAAGAGATGTTTTTAGCAGATTCTTAAAGATGGCTACAGACTCTGCAGATTTTGAGGTTAGGTAGGGTAGGTTATTTAAAAAGTGGCATACATTTTTACAAACATGAATTGAATTTGTGTAAAAAAAAAAAAAGGTTCACATTTCTCCTATACCCACTGGGTGTAGAATAAGGAGTCAGGTCAGGCCTCTGAGCCTGTTCCCAGGTCGTGTCAGGCCTCCGAGCCTGCTCCCAGGGCAGGTCAGGCCTCCGGGCCTGTTCCCAAATCAAGTCAGGTCTCTGGGCCAGTTCCCGAGTCAGGTCAGGCCTCCGAGCCTGCTCCTAGGTAAAGTCAGGAACGATGGTTTCGGGAAACACTTGAATCGGTAAACTATGCAAGTACGACAGAACTTGCGACCATAGTTGGCTAACAATGCTTTTGGGAAACGCACCCCTGGTCGGGATGAATGATGGAGGGTAGATATTTGTTTAGCCGAGTAGCCAAAGCTTTAGTAATTACTTTACTATCAATGTTCTGAAGCGCAATTGGTCTATAGCTAGGTCTTTTTCATCTTTGTTTTTTTTTTTTAATAAAAGATAAATTGGATTCATACAATGTATTGGGCAAAGTCTTCTAATAAGAGGCGGGGCAAGAATGTCACAGAATCTTTTAAAAAAATTCAGAACTAAATCCGCCTGGCCCCGTCGCCTTTCCAGTTGTAATGGACTTAATGGTAGATACTAACTCTTCCAACGTAACAGATCAGCCCTAGCGCTGTCACTAACTAGGTATTTAAGTGAATCAAAGAAACTTGTTAGTGTAACAAAACAGGGCTGGTCGGAGGCAGAAGAGCACACCACAGGTTAGTGTATAATGGTGGTTTATTGAACAGTGGGGTATTTCCAAGTATTTCCAAAAACAGGTTCTTGAAGTAATTCCAAACAAAGGCAATTGGGTAAGTATTTCCAAACAAACAGATGAACAACACAAGCGAGGCAATACGGTGCAAACTTACAACAAGACCGGACGAGAAACAAAGCAAACAACTGAACTTAAATAACACATGGCAAACACAAAACAGATGCAACACAAATCAAAACCAGGTGCAGAGTCCAATCAAAGATGGCGGAGGTGAGGTGGATGCTGGGTAGTGTAGTCAATATGCAGTTAAAGGTCCAGGAACACAAAACCCAAACTGGGACAGAATGTGAGTGTTACAGTTAGATTGGAATGAGTGGCAGTACTATTGGATGTATAGAGTTCACTGAAAAAAAACTTAAAACAGGCATTAATATTTAATTCAATTCAATTTTATTTATATAGCGCTTTTCACAATGAGCAATGTTGCAAAGCTTTACAGGAGAAAAAACAGAGAAACATAAAAAAGGTAAAATTACCAAACCTTTGAATTAATTTAATAAAATAAAATAACTATAAAATAAAAAAATAAAATAAGTCTCCAGGTGAGCAAGCCGACACGGCCCTGTGGCAAGGAACCCAAACTCCAAATGATAAATATATGGAGAAAAAAAACTCAGGAGAAACCAGTCTCAGTCTGGATGGCCAGTTCTCCTATGACATGTCACAATATCCTTGGGATTAGTCAACAATGTGCCATCTCTTGACTTAATGCAATAGATAGACCTAGAAGCCTCCCTTAAGTTGTCGTGCCAAAAGCGTATCAGGCGGCTTGTCCCCTGTTTCGAAGAGCTTCTTCTCTTATTTGTCCACCAACTATGCTGCTATACTCATATTTAAGCTTCATAATCTTATTATAGTCGTTAGATGAGTTTGACACACCAATTCAAGGGCAGAAAGAACACTTTGTATTTCTACAAGTCGTTTCTCTCTTTCTTTCCTGGCTGCATATTCATAAGAAATAATGTATCCATGCATAACCACCTTTAAGGCCCGGGAATAGTACAGCCGTCCTAAGCTGAGAAGCATATCCCTCTCGATACTGTTTGGTTGTTGTTCTTTGTTGTCTTGCTGTTTGTTCTTATTGTTTTGCAATGGCGAATGACTTCTTCGATCATTAATTTGCAGTGGGTCTGTAATGACGCGACTCAGTGCTGCCCTCTGACAGTCTGGCAGAGTACACATACCCATTTGTACTGCGCATGTGTTGAATTCGGAAGTTTGTGCGCGGAAAGTGCAGTATACCCAGGCCTTTAGCGTCTCCCTGAGTGTAGTATCCGACACCCCCAAACCAAAAGGCCTAAATAAGGCCTAAATAATTGTCATGGTTCTGCCCTTCTTGTCTTGAAAATTCCTAGAGCCTTGTGAGCGGGGCCATGACAGTGCCATGCTTCCGTGTTTATGGTATTCGTGGAAGCACGTGACCTGGGCGTGACCACACCCCCCCGGATACTTCTGCAATCCTGCCCTCCTTGTTTATGTCTTGTTTTCATGATCTAGTGGGCAGGATTGCATCAGCATCTTGTCTCTGTGTTAACGTTCTTTGGGGAGACACGCGGCTTGGGCGCATCCGCTTTTTGCCGCGTGTTTTCATGTTGCGCGTCTTAGCCCCGCCCCCTTGTTCTCCCGTAATCAATCCATCTGTGTTTCATGCCCCACACCTGTACCTTGTGTAATTATCCCTTGTTAGTGTCCCTATTTAAAGCCCTCGTGTTCATTGTCCTGTGCTCGTGCGTTTGTGAATCTTTGTGAAACCGTGTGAGTACTGCATCCGTGTTTTGCCTTGCCCTGTCCTGATCCCGTTTTAGCTTTTTGGTTTCTGTTTTGCCCCCCTTGTGGGATGTTTTAGTTTTACAGTTTTATCTGTAAAGAGACCATGACTAATCAAGTGTTGCGGTATGTATTCACAAATTTCAACCGTCCATATCATCTTAGGGCCGTTTCATAGCGTTTCAGGCGTAAGCAGAGCGTAAGAAGCGCATATTTTTTTCGGCGCCCATGTTAACAGATGAGAGCTTTCATACTGCACGCGGAAGCAGAGCGTGATTAATTAAAGCGACAGTGCATTCTTTATGGTCAAAATACATACGGATTAACAGGGAAAAGTTACATTTTCCCCTTTAAAGTGCGTATATGAAAGTGACCTATTTGTCAGATATGGTGACCCATACCCGAAATGTGACCTCTGCATTTAACCCAACCAGTGAATAGTGAACACACACACTTCAAGTCGTGAACACACATACACCGGGGCAGTGGGCAGCTAACACTGCAGCGCCCGGGGAGCAAACGGGGGTACGGTGCCTTGCTCAAGGGCACATCAGTTGTTACCTGCCGGTACTGAGAATCGAACCGGCAACCTTCTGGTTACGAGTCCGACTCTCTAACCATTAGGCCACAACTGCCCCCATGGTGTCTTATGTCGCCATTCAGTGGCATAACTTTGTTTCGAAAAGTGGTGGGGACATGCATGCATTTCAAACTGGAGTCGCGGCTCTCTGTCTTCCGCAAATATAACTTACGAGTGCGAGCAACGGGAGATTGTGTGAAAGCAGCGCATCCTGCGTTTTCCACGAGTTTTAGATGTTAATGGCCACTAAACAAGACACATCTTCCGCAACCATTTCTTCATTTCTTCCAAAAAGTGGTGGGGACATGTCCCACCTGTTCACCCGCAAATTACGCCTATGTCGCCATTACTCCAAAAACATTGCTGTCATGAGTTTTTTGGCCAAACCACAACAGCACATTTAAAGGATTTATAATACAAGTCTATTTTAAATGTTATATGCGTTTATTGCATATGTATGAGGGAAAAATGATTGAATTAAGCTGTCAATGAACTGACTGAACCCAACTCTCATCATAACCTTCGGAAAAACAGATAAAAACTACATAGACATCATGTTATTGTATGTGTGAGAGAAAAGCGATCGCATCACGCTGTCAATCACTCTCTCCTGGTGAGTAAACCCTCTGTTGTCTTGACTTATATCTTTAAATCACGAGCTTAAGTGCAATGGCAGTATTTAGAACTTGCACTATGTGGATCTGAAAGAGCATGGAACAAGGCATATATGCAATCTACATCAGTCAAATAAGCTTTTTGATGATGTTCTGGAAGAGGTTTTGCTCATTAATGTACTTAAAATAATGCAATGGGGTTTTGCATTGTTGTACTGTGATACCCAGGCAGCGCGGTGCGCGCTGTTAACGCTTCCAGTATGAAAGCACAAGGAGTGCGCGCTGTAAACGCTCCGCCTACGCACTGCTCCTGCTCCGCATACGCTCTGCTTACGCCTGCTGTATGAAACCGGCGTTAGGCCCAAAGGCACTAGATAATGTAATGAGTAATATAGATCATTTACAGTTAATAGCAAAAAGCTGGGGCCTGATGATAATAAAGGGGTACTGTTGACCAAGTGGTTGGAACTTTGGAAGACTGATAATAGTCACCACTTATGCTTTGCACATTGTTACATACTGGTGTCTCGAAGATATCATATGTGAACCTCTTTGGAGGCCGCCGTGGTCTTGTTGTTGACTTAATTCTGTTTCGTTCTCCTGAGCATATGTTTCTCTGCCCTTGTGTTTCAGGTGCTCCTCTTTCAATTAACTCCAATCCTTCCTTTCCAGCTGCTGATTTATCCTCTGACACTCCCTGCTTGCCTCCTCTGTCAACCACCTGTCTCTGTTCAACAGGCTCAGTCTCTGACTCAACTTGAGCTGACGGTGAGATGGATTCAAGCACTTGCTCCGGAATATGCATTGAGGGTTCAGGTAAGCAGGAATCCCTTGACAACACATTGTTCTCTGTCACATATGGTCGGTCCATTCTTTGGTCCATCTGCTAGAATTCTACCCCAATACTATACTCATCTTCGTCACTCTCACTATTGGCCCCGTGCACATACTCTGCGTTTTCTTTTCCAGGCTGGTTAAAGGTAAGTGCTCGCAGGGTAAAAGCAGATTCCTATGCAAGACCCTTGATCTTCCCCTTCTCCGCTCCGATTTCAACTCAGGAGCATCTTCCACGGCTTTGCAGACAACTATGTGAACCTAATCCTCCCAGTAGTTCCTCAGCTTGCCAGGGCCCCCTCGTGGAGTGAGGTTTTTTACGAGGACACAATTTCCTGGTTGTAGATCAGCACATCTTTCTTTGCGGTCATAGTTTCGCTTATTCCTCTCAGCAGACTTCTTTGCATGCTCCCGAGCAATCTCATAAGCCTCTTCCATCCCCTTGGTCCAGTGTTCTACATATTCTTGATGGCTGGTGGACCCTTGGTCCTAGGTAAGTCCAAACAATGCATCCACAGGTAGCCTTGGGGAGTGACCAAACAACAGGTAGAACGGTGAGAACCCAGTGACGTCGCATTTGTACTGTTGTAGGCGAAAACTAGTTTGTTAAGGCCTTCCTTCCAATTTGATTTCTCTTTTTTTTTCAGCGTCTTGAGCATCTGTAAGATTGTTCGATTAAACCTTTCCACCTGACCGTTTCCTTGTGGATGGTACAGGGTTGTTCTTGATGCCATGATACCACTGTACTTCCTTAGTTGGTCAAACAACTGGTTTTCGAATTTCCTGCCCTGGTCGTGATGGATCCTGGAAGGAAATCTGAACTTCAGAACAAAATCGTTGAACAGTCAGTCCGCCACAGTTTTGCCTGATGCCATTATATCCTCCAATGCAATCCAATTTCGAGATGGTAGCGTAGGCTTGAACAAATCGAATAAAGTGATCGATGACTACAAAAATGTACTCGTATTCTCCTTTACACTTGTCTAGGTGGAGAAAGTCGATTGAGATTAGTTCGAACGGGTAAGTTGTTTCAATGTTTTTTAAGGGTGCCCGTGTCTCCCGGCATGGTTTCTTCTGCCTGATGCATGAACACGCTCTCAGTACATATTGCTCAATATCCTTCTGCATTTGTGGCCAGAAGAAACAATCTCTGATAAGGCTAGTAGTACGATCCAACCCTTGGTGGCCCATGTTATCGTGCAGTTCCTTTAGGACGATGTTCTTGAACTTGGCCAGCAACACGTGCTGAGTTCGCTGTGATGTCTTACGGAACAGTATACCATACTCATCCAAGTGTAGCTTGTCCCACTCTCGAAGAAACACACGAAACATTGGGTTACCTGCTCTCCACTGCTTTGATCCTGGTCGAGGTCCAGATTTCAAATGCTTGTTGATCATTCTGATGTCTTCGTCATCATCTTGTGCCTGTCGGATCTCAACTTTGGACAACGATTTCAGTGGTACTTCATTGTTGTATTCCCATGCCATTACATCCTCGAAATTTACAGTCATCGTGGGGCCCATGTCATCATGAATCTCAACTGCTTGTATCATGGCTCCAATGCAATCCGGTGAGAACTTTTCCGTATATTCCTCCATCACCGTCTCTAGGTCCACGGGCATCCTAGATAACAAATCTGCATCCACATTCTCCCTTACTGGCCGGTAGCAGATGGTAAAGTGGTAGTCCTTTTTACCTTTCACTGTCTTCCGTTTTCCTCCTGTTGTACTCTCTCCATCACTGGTTTTATTTTTCAAGAGGCCATAGAGTGGGCTGGCGATTCTAGAAAAATCCTTTATGTACCGTCGGTAGTAACTGAGCAAATCTAAGATCTTCTGGAGCTGACCTACAGTTCCTGTTTGCTTGTCTTTCAAAGCGGTCACAGCGGCAGTATCAGCTGGGTCCATTCGACTACCCGCTGCAGAGACAATTCTACCTGGGTATCTCACTTCATTCTTGAACACATCACATTTCTAGGGTTTCAGCTTAATACCATCAGCATGGAGTCATCTCAATACTGTCCTGCATCCACTTGGCCGTCGAACGTTTTGGTAAAAACCAAGATATCATCCAAATATGGCACACATATCTCATCTCCCAGTCCCTCCATACAGGTCTCCATGAACCACTGGAAGGCGGCCGACATGTTCATAAGGCTGAACGGAATACGAATCCATTCGTAGAGACCCCATGGGGTTGTAAACGCTGTCAGTGGCCTGCTCTCTGGAGTCATGAAGCCTTGATATTAGGCTTTCCCTTGGCCGAGCAAGGAAAACCAAGAGTTTCCCCCAGACCATCTAAGACGTCCTGCACTCAAGGAATAGGCTTATCGGTCAGGCACAGTCTTCCTATTTAGATCTCTGTAATCTACACACAGCCTGAGGCTGCCATCCCGTTTCCGTACGCATACAATCGGGGCAGAATAGGAGGAGTTGGACTTGTCTATCCATCCTTGTGCAATTAAGTCCTGTAAGTAATCCTTCATCAAGAACTCCCTCACTAGTGGTCATGTACGCACGCACACGCAACCAATCAGACCTCCTAAGTACTGTAAATGTGATAACTTTTTTGTTTCAAACATTTTGTTAATTTACTAAAACATCTTGGTCACCCCAACATATAACCATTTATAATATTCCCCAAAATTTGAGTATGACTAATTATTTAATATAATGACCCATTATTAATACTGCATTGCACACTGCATTGGTAATCAAATATTATGTCCTATCTTATACAGTATATTGCATTTCAAAACAGAATTTCTACATATATTTTGGTTTAGATTTTAGTCAATGATATTGTGCAGAATTATTAAGGCAGTGGTTCCCAAACCTGTTCCTGGGGACCCACTGCTCTGCACATTTTGTATCTCTCCCTTAACTGGCACATTTACTTCAGTTCATGATTTATACCTTAATGAGCTGATATTTTGAGTCAGGTGTGTTAGATAAAGGAGACATGCAAAATGTGCAGAACTGTGGGTCCCCAGGAACAAGTTTGGGAACCACTGTATTAAGGTATCAAATAAGTTAGTATTGAAAGTAACAAATAACAAATATATTAATTCCTATAATTATTCAGAGTGACATGGGTACAAACCTCACATTTCATATTTTCAAACAAGTATTGAAACAGCTGAGAATTAAGAACAATTTTGCTAGCGCATATCATCCACAAAGTGTTGGAGAGGTTTCATCAAACTTTGAAATCTCTCCTTCATGCATATTGTGTACAGTTGGACAAAGATTGGGAAGAGGGATGGTTATTACTGGCTGCACAAGAAGTTGTGAAGGAAAGCACTGGATTTAGTCCTAATGATTTAGTTTTTGGTCATAAGGTTCGTAGGCTTTTGGCAGTGCTTCAAAATTCATTTAAAAGTTCAGAATCAAATTCACCAACAAATTTGCTTTCATAAGTCAATGGATTTCATCAAAGGTTGCTACAGGCAAGGCAATTGGCTAGTGTTACGCTTGAAAAGCAGCAGAAAAATATGAAACAGTTATATGATCGTAAAACTGAACGTCGTTTTTGAGCCAGGAGACCTGGTTCTCGTGTCACGTCTCTTGCCGCTCTCCATCAGAGAAGATCTACTCAATTATATCATACAAATTTGTTGAAACTGTAATATGAAAAGTTCAAGTCAAACAGTGAAAACTCCCCTTGTTCGGTACTCCTTGCGATGTCTGATGTTAAAAACTATGGGGAAGGAGAGAAGGGCTGTGAGAAAGGGGATTATGAACCTGATGATAGTGTTTTACGTGGGCGTTTAAACAACACCGAATCTTTGAAAAACCTGGATGTTACTTTGATGCATTTGTTACCCTCACAGTCTGTAGGATTGATTTCTTTGTTACAGAGTTTTCCAGAGTTGTTTGGGGATACACCAACGCGAACTGATTGGGCTGAACATGATATTGATGTGGATAATGCTTCTCCTATTAAACAACGCTATTATCGAGTGTCACCAGAGAAATTAAAACTGATGGAAGCAGAAATTAAATGTATCTTAGAAAATGAATATGGCAACTGGCCAGGCGGCAGCACTTTTGGACTTGGTTTTCGTTTGGGCTTTCTTTGTTTTTTTTTTTTACTTTGTACATCCAACATTACTACGGTTCATTACATTCTCATGCATGCACGTAACTCTACACCACTGATTTTTGACTATTTCATGCTGCATTGCTTTTCCTTGTGTGTAGTTGTTTTTTGTTAATAAATTGTGTATATGATTTGCACTTTCTTGTGTTTTCCTGTTTTTGTTACGTCCCTTTTGAGATAGATGGAATAATGTTAAAGACACATCATTAAATCACATTTTATTATATTGTGGGGTCAGTCATGGTCCAGTGGTTAGAGAGTTGGACTCATGACCAGAAGGTTGCTGGTTCGATTCTCAGGCCTGGCGGGTAACGGCTGAGGTGCCCTTGAGCAAGGCACCTAACCCCCACTTGCTTACTATACAAAATGTACAAATGTATAGTACAATGTAATGTAAGTCGCTTTGGATAAAAGCGTCTGCCAAATGCGTAAATGTAAAAAATGTAAAAAATGAGCCTTGGGGCATAACAAGCAAATTCTTATTGTAAACCTGTATAAATATATTTGTTCTGCTGAACACAAAGGAAGATATTTGGAAGAATGTCAGTAACCAAAAAGATCTCCTCCCCCATTTACTGCCATAGTAGGGAAAATAAATATTATGGGAGTCAATGGGGGATGAGATCTGTTTGGTTACTGACATTCTTCCAAATATCTTCCTTTGTGTTCAGCAGGTGTACAGGTTTGAAACACAAGAAATGATGACAGAATTATAATTTTTGGGTGAACTATTAATCTAAATGTGCAATTTGTACAAACTGTAGCTTTAAGTTTATTACAGGAAACAAATAATCACTAATTTAAATTCATTTAGCTTCAGTCCCAGAGCACAAAGACTGCTGATGCTCATCTCACTTCAGCACATCAGTTCTTATTCAGCTGACTTCACCTTCTACAATTTATCATTCTTAAAGAGATAATACAAACCCCCTTGGTGTTTCCTTAAACACGTCATTACTATACTGTCATTTACAATTTCAGGATTTTCGTGCCATCAGCGATCTATTTGTTATTAAATGTTGGTTTATAATGGTTATTTTAATGTTTTTAAAAGTTTATATGATGAAATGAATGCATTTGCACATTTGCACACTGCATGCAGTTCAGTGATATGTTAAAAGACATTTTGAGTGATATCTAAAAATTCACAGGCTGTTAATAAAAACGTTTTTTTTCCTTCTTTTCAGCTGAAAGAGTTTATCATGACCAGTGGGGGAGGAGCACTTGAATTCAGTTTAATTCATTTTACATTTACGCATTTTATCCAAAGCAACTTACATTGTATTGTACTATACATTTGTACATTTTGTATAGTAAACAAGTGGGGGTTAGGTGTCTTGCTCAAGGGCACCTCAGTCGTTACCCGCCAGCCCTGAGAATCAAACCAGAAACCTTCTGATCATGAGTCCAACTCTCTAACCACTGGGCCACGACTGTTTTTGCTCAAATTTACATTCTGTCATGGATTACACAGGAACAGAACCCAAGTGCAGACAGTCCTCAACAAAAATTGTCTTTGACAACTTAAAACTGGACATAACTGAAAATCCCTCAAGGGGGAAACAGAACCAAAACATAAGATCAAAAACAAAACCTCAACTTTAACAAACTCACTCACAACAGCAGACAAGACATGACGATGGGGGGTAACAAAACAGTGGCACGCAAGACAGCAAACACAAGGGGTTTAAATAGGGAAAAGACTAACGAGGGCTAATGAGGGAGACAGGTGTAGGGCGTGAACTAATAACAGGATAATGAATATGGAAACAAGGGGGCGGGGCTAGGATGCAAGACAGGAGAGCACATGGCACACAAACACAAACAATGGCCATGTGCTTCTGTGACTGTTGTTTTGTTTTAGTGTTTGTACTTAAATTATTTTCTTGTTTTGTTAGTATTTTAGCAGGGCTGCCAACTCTCACGCACTTAGAGTGTGACACACGTGTCCAGGCTCTCTCAGTCACGCCACATAACAAGCCAACGTCGAGTACAGGATAGCCATATATTCATATACAACTTTATGTGGGTTTGGAGGCAAAAGACAGCAGTCTATAATTTATAATTACAATAATATCAGGAAAACGAGGTGCCTAGTGAGTGTTATGTTTTCAGATCATCTTTATTATTTATTGATGATAATCGTGGTGAAATTTAATGTAGTGATTCTGCCTTTAAATGTTTATGTCTTTTCTGCTTTTTTTAACCTGTGTCACCTTATGAATTTATTTTGTTGTAGCAATGTTTAAAAAATATAAATGTCAGTTGAATGTATTGATACTATTTTATGAGGTGTATTTTTTGTGTATGTAAAGAAAGGGGCATAATATATTCACCATGATTTTTAAAAGAAAGATACAGTACTTGACTTATAAGGGCACTACATTCTTTAAAATTAGACTGTATACAAGAAAACCAAAGCTTTATTATCATCATCCTCCTCAGCTGGACACGAAAGTCACCCTCAGGTACATTAATGTAAACTGTAATAATAAAATGGCTAAACGTTTTATTTCTGCACAGTATGCAACAATGTTTTCATTTACCTCGTTTAAGCTATCAATCCAAATCACACTAGCCAATGAGAGTAAAGTGCCATTAAGTTTTTATTGGCACAAAAATAATCCCATAATATAGCAAGCAGTCCATCTTTGCTCTTGGTTATCGGTCTTTGTCAGACTGGTGGTTTTATTTTGTGTGACGTCACCGAGGCGCCATTTTGGAGGTATAGCTGCATTGAGCAGTGAATTGAAAGTATATGGAGCGGCACAGTAAAGACCAATCAAATCATCATACTGGAGGAAACAGAAGCAAACCAAATAGAAACGATACTGAAATAATCTCATCAGAGATGTCAGGAGTAGTATATAATTTATATACTATTTGTCATAGATTAACAACACTGATCCATATTACCTGACTGCAAATAGTTGAGTGCCCCTGGCGTTGCTGCCTCCGACCTCGTATTTGTATATTATTATCTTATTTATGGAAAACTCACATTTACTTATACTTAATTATATGTACTGTTTTTGTGTACCATTTGCACACAATTGTAAGTAATATACGTCATGAAAGAACAAATTTACAGAAATTCGCAGGAGGATGGCACAAGGTCATACTTGAGCCAGCATAATCTGTGGTTATCTCGGGATGGGTATCCAAGAAAGAAATAGAAGACAAACAACATGTATGGAAATTAACAAAGAAATCACAGTTTTCTATAGGATAATGCAGGAATGAAATGTTTGAACATGCTTAGATTTGTTATTTTTATTCTAGTTTTGCATGTCTATGTGTAACAGAGGCCAGCTAGTGAAGAGCTGTGCAGTGTGTAAACCTTACTCCCCGACCGCAAGAGGTGCTGCAGTGTTTAGCCTCCTCGTTCGAGGCCTGCTCGCAACGGGTGCGAGTAGGACCGGTAACATTGGTGCCGTGACCCGGATAGGAGTGAGGTTTAGGGGGGTGAGTGTAATGGAGGCCAGCTAGTGAATAGCTGTGCAGTGTGTAAACCTCACTCCCCGACCTCAAGAGATGCTCTAGTGACAGATGTTAGAGACTGCGGTGTTTAGCATCCTCATTAGAGCACCAGACTCTCATGCCGGACCGACCCGGTTGGAGGCCCGCTTGGCGCGAGTAGGACCGGTATCATGAGCTTTATATTTTTGCATTGTGCACCTTTGGTTTTAAAGTACATCCAAGATTTTTTCTACTGGCCCGGTCAGGCAAGTGATTCACAAAAAGAGTAATAATATATATTTTTTGTTTGTTGTTTTTAACTATGCAATCTTAATAAATAAGGTTATGATACTCATAAAACCTTAGCCAAACTCAGAAATTTCAAATATTATAGAGGACAACTAATCAGTAAGTGATAAAATAAGAACAAGTAACCAAAGTATGTGCAATAGAACAAATGAATAATAAAGCAAACATACAAATAAAATATTCAGTGCTTTTCAGGTGTTTCGGGTCAGTCTAATAGTAGTTATCAGAAATAAATTAAATAATGTAAATTCATTATAGTATTCACTGTATAAATTAAATATAGATTAAACCTTATTAAAGGTGTAAGTTAGTCAGGAGCAGTGAGTGTTTTTGTCTTTTTTGTGTTGTTTGGTGAGCATTGAAACAAGAGAGGTTTATTAGGCTGCTGCCCCTTTAAGAGATGCACGGATCTAATATACTGTTACACATAAGTTTTGTTTTTCAAACTAAAGTTCACTTAAGATGGATTACTTTTAAAAAGATACTTGTTGGCATTTTGGCATAATTTTGTGTGGATATGCTTGTTCAACCGTTGGAAGACTAAATTCAGTAATTTGCGCGTTGTCTAAAATTCGGCTTTCTGGTCCCGCGCAAATCTCAAACAGCCATACTCTCTTTGATACGGTCTGTGACTGCGTATAACGTCTAATATCGCCTCTTATCACGCATAAAAAACGTTATATGTTTATTTGAAAGCTTTAGCTACGATCTTTTGTTAGTATTTTGTTAATTCTCTGACTAGCGGCCATACTTTGTATTTTGATAATTCGTGCAAAGCTTCTAACTTAGTTATATGACGCGTTGGATGTTCGGGTAGGGATTTGTGTCGTCGAGAG
Source organism: Oreonectes daqikongensis (assembly GCA_026939265.1). Lineage (NCBI taxonomy): Eukaryota > Metazoa > Chordata > Actinopteri > Cypriniformes > Nemacheilidae > Oreonectes > Oreonectes daqikongensis. Next base: position 704,833 of record JAOTQM010000132.1, on the reverse strand, counting down.
CGAGCGCAGCGCTAGGAACACAAACACATATTTTGCTTTGGTGGTCCAGAGAGTTCAAATCGAGTAACGTTATCTTGACTGTTTCCAAGAGTTCAGCTATGAGTTTCTTCGTTGCAAAGTCTTCACTGTTTGGCCAGCCAAACATGGTCGGCTAACATCGGAGTCTTTCAATGTTTTGAAGAGAAGATTCGACAGAGACGATCGACATGATGAGCTTGAGACAGCGATAAAAACCTGTACGTTTGCTTCCACAAAACATGAAGTAACGTTAAACATAACAACACGCACGCACGCACGCATCCTTCACATTTCTGCTTTAAGTTGAAGCATCACTATTTATTTTATAATGCACTGTAGAATATTAATGTACACTACTGTATCAAATATGATGCAGTCAAATATACAAAGCACTAAAGTGATAGATTGTTATTAATATTATTATTATCTAGAGATATATTTTTCTAGAGAAGCTGGTGTAAGGTGAATCTGCACTTGTATAGTGTTTATTATGCGCACATGTCTAAAGCAAAGAGTATACTACTCTTTGTCTAAAGTATCATCATTGTCATCTGTCTGCCTGCCTTTCAAAAATATTTTTTCACACAATATGCTGCTGTGCTCCTTTATCCTTGTTGTACTGTTACTGTATGCTTATGATGTGCTTTTTAGATAAAGGTCACGATGGGATGCCCCAAAAAGCTGACAGGGAGTCTTCAGTGCTGATTTCTGGGTAAGTACAAACTAGCAGCTTCTTTACTACAGAGTAACGAAAGACATGCACACAGTCAACATAAAAAATCAGTTGAAAGTCTAATGAACAGTAACTGGATTTTAAACAACTGAAAAACTGATTTTGTTTAGGTCTGAACATGTTAATAAAAAAGGCTGCTTTGTCTTTGAATGTTTGCAGAAATAGTTTTAACATGATTTTTTGTGTATTTATTTTATATAGACCTTCATCTCAGTGTCCTGCACCTGCCCAGTGTGCACGTCATCCTCTTCCTAAAACTCCTCGCATTTGTGATATCTCAAAGGTAAGATTTATAACAAAAATCCCTCATCATAATTGCTACATGAAAGTACTTTTCACCTTGCGCAAAGATACCTTGTTGACTACGAAACAGGCAATCGCCAACAAACTTGCGGAGACCTTCGCAAAAAACTCTTCAACGGAAAACTGCCTTCCCGCTTTCAAAAAGATACGTCTGGAGCAAGAATGTAAACAGCTTGATTTCTCATCAAATAACACAGAACCGTACAACCAACCTTTTACAATGGTAGAGCTTTTGAAAGCTTTGAAGAATTCTAATGATACTGCAGTTGGACCAGATAATACTCACTATCAATTTTTGAAACATTTGCCCCACGATATACTAATGATTCTACTAAACATTTTTAATAACATTTGGAAATCAGGAAATATACCATCCTATTGGAAAGAAGCAACTGTCATACCAATACCCAAACCAGGAAAAGACCACACTGATGCAAATAACTATCGTCCCATTGCTTTGACTAGCTGCCTGTGTAAAACCATGGAACGAATGATCAATGATCGACTTGTGTGGATATTGGAAGAAGGTAAAAAAATTAGTGTTTATCAATGTGGATTTAGACAAGGGAAAAGCACACTTGACCATCTTGTAAGATTGGAAACTTTTATACGGGATGGCTTCATTAAAAAAGAACATGTCGTAGCGGTTTATTTTGACTTGGAAAAAGGCATATGACACTACATGGAGATATGGCATTCTAAAAGACTTGTACGACATGGGGTTTAGAGGACATTTATCCATTTTTATCTCCAATTTTTTATCTGATAGACTTTTCCGAGTTCAAATAAAAAATGTAGTGTCAGATTTGCATACCCAAGAGTTGGGAGTACCACAAGGAAGCATACTTTCAGTGACTCTTTTTAGTATTAAGATTAATAGTATTGTAAATGTCATCGGATCAAATATATTCCGTAGTTTTTATGTGGATGACCTGTGTATCTGTTATAAAGGGAAAAATATTAACATAATAGAGAGGCAGTTACAGATATGCATAAACAAATTGTTTGACTGGTCAGTACAAAATGGCTTTAAATTCTCTGAATCAAAAACTGTATGTATGCATTTTTGTCTTTTACGCTCTCAGGACCTGGACCCAAGCCTTTTTCTGAACAAAGAACCCATAAAAGTCCTAAAGGAGACGAAATTCTTAGGCCTTAACTTGGACAAAAAACTGACATTTGTCCCTCACTTAAAAGTGCTCCGAAGCAGGTGTCTCAAAACAATGGACATTATAAAAGTGTTATCAAAAATAACATGGGGAGCTGACCGTGCCACACTTCTGAGACTATATAGAACTGTAGTTCGATCCAAATTTGATATTGGGAGTATAGTTTACGATTCTGCCAGGAAGTCATATATCAAAATGTTGGATACGGTACACCACTTGGGATTGAGACTTGCTTTGGGAGCATTTAGAACGTCCCCAGTTCAAAGTTTATATGTAGAGGCAAAAGAACCATCACTATATAACAGAAGACTGAAGCTGGCCCTTAATTACGCCATTAAACTAAAGGCAAACCAAAACAATCCCGCCTATAAAACAGTTTTCCAACCTCAATGCTTACCTCTGTATGAAACCAGATCCAGATACATAAAACCTTTTGGAATTCGTATAAATCAACATTTAAGGAATATGGAGATACATTTGGAAAACGAGAAACGAGAAAGCAGATAGAGCTGCTAAGGAAGCACTTGGACTTAGAATTACAGAATATCAAATCCCAGCATCAGATGTAAAACCGACAATTAATATGTATATTTTAAAGAAGTGGCGAAAGGAATGGAATGACTGCAATCATAATAAACTACGTGAAGTGATCCCTGTTATAAGTGAAAATGCCCATCAATATTTTGAATTCGAAAATAGGGCTGATCAAAGCGTTTATACAAGGTGCCGAATTGGTCATTCGAGACTTACTCATGGACACTTATTAAAAGGAGAAAAGCCTACAATATGTGAATTCTGCAAAATTCCATTATCTGTGAAACATATTTTGTTGGACTGTCCTGGCTTAAAAGAAACTAGAAAATGCTTTTATTCAGAGACCACATTGACAAACATCTTTAAAAAGACTTCTCCGGGCAGGATTTTGAGTTTTTTGACTCGTATTAAGATGAAAGAATTTGTATGAGTGCTATTTGTTGTGTATATTTTACATTTTTTCAACCCTTTTTTTAAACATTCCTGCTATGATCATGTTACTCATGTATAGAGAAGACTTGTGTGTTGTATTGACTTGTGTGTGTATAGAGTAACTAGTTCTCGTCATGAATATAGCCGAGATGCTGGAATGGCGTTAAGATTACAATAAATAAATAAATCAATTCACCTTGCGCATGTATTCATTTACTGTTTACAGAAAAGTCGAAGATGCCGATTTGAGGTGCTGATAAAGGATTTCCAGACTGCATGTTGTTTGAGGCAGACTGCCGATCCATCATCCCTGCAGGCCTTCTTTAAAATAGATGTGCCTAAGTGAAGTGATTATTTTGTTGTGGATTCATCCTGTGGTGTGTCTGCTACACCTCTGTGAGTTCTTCAGGTTTTCATTATTTAGCTTAAAGATGGCATGCATTCAAACTGGAAAACTTTTTTTTATAAGTGACTTATCTGTGCACTTCATTTTTTTTTTTTTAAATTAATGTGGCCTTATAATCTTTAATCAAAAACGTTGATCACCCCCCCCCCCCTCGAAAAGACTTCTCATCACTTCTGGTTCTCAAGTTTTCCAGCCCAGTAGGTGGTGGGAATGCAACGCCTATTTTCCAACGATCCAATCAGTTTTCAATGTGGGATATCAAGTCCCGCCCTACATTTTCTCTAATTTCATATGCCGTTCACTCGGATATATGTCACGACATGGAAAAGAATACGATCATTACTTCTGTTTCATGCCGACTTTAAACATTTCTAATATTTGGTTTGGCTATGCTGAAAAAGCAATTGCCTTGTGCTTGAATGTTTTAACAATACTTTATATGATTTCTACACCTTCATCTGATTCTGGGCCTGATCTGGATTTTCCAAGCCCCAAGGATACCATTTGGATACCTCATAGGTTAGATTTATTTCAGAGCTCTGATCTTAACCCTTTATACCTCTAACTTAATGCTGCTATATTGTTTTGTTATTGCACTACAGGCCTGTCAAGCACACGACTGGACTGTCTACACATGTACTACATGTTTACTTGCTCTACCGGACTATTTATACTATACTGCATCATTTGCACTACTGGACTATTATACATATACAGCATCATTTGCACTCCAGTACTATGTACTGAATACTGCAATAACTCATTACTTAACTTAATAGCTGCTGTCCCTCATTTATGCACACTTTATACTCATTTGCACTACTGTTCTGCATAGTCTAATTTATATTGTACATATCCATCAGTAAATTTCTGTTTTTAGTAAATAACCATCTGTATATAATGTTCATAGTACATTCCCACTTGTAAATTCTTCATAATTTTTGCTTTATTCTGTATATATGCACAACTGTATATCCTGCACTTGCTTATTGCACTTCTGGTTAGACCTAAACTACATTTCGTTGCCTTGTACTTGTACATGTGTAATGACAATAAAGTTGAATCTAATCTAATCTAATCTTAACTAATAGCTTAATGTACATGCAGTGATTCTCTTTTTGTTCTATTTATAGAAGAAAAGACAGATTTGAGATGCTCATACAGAAGAGGGCATTACGTCTCCAGGCTTTACGTTGTTTGAGACAGGCTGCCAAGAAACGTAAAGCAGCGCCAACATCCCAGCGCCAACAAATTGTCGTGCCTAAGTGGTGATTATTTCAGTGTGAATTCATCCTCTGCATGAGATCTGTAAGTTAATACATTTGTCCATTTCATCATTTTTATTCACAATTGTTTTGTTTTGTTTTTATTTTATTACATTATTTTAATTTTTGCTTGTCAGGTTCAACCCAGTCTGAGTTTCATCAAGTCCAGACACCTGACAGGAGTCGTTCTTCTGATACCTCACAGGTTAGATTTATACCAAAGCTCTGATCATAACTATTGCCAAAAAATTGTTTAATGTACATACTTTATATCTCTTGTTTGTTGTATTTACAGAAAAAACTGAAGAAAATCTCAAAGAAGAAGCTGTTACGGGCCCAGCATAAACACAAAAGTTGTGGAGATACACCTCCGTCAACTTCCGATGAGAAGAAAATCGGTAAGTAAATATCTTTGTCCATTTCACATTCAGGGCAATGCTTTTCTGTGATGCTTTTAGCAAGACTTAGAAAAACAGCACCTTTTAATGCAAGTTATTAACACGCTTTAGTTACTGGGAAGTTACACAAGTATCAACTTGTTTTCGTGAGTTTTCCTAGTACTTAAAGGTTGCAGCAACATATCAATCAGTAGAAGAACAGGTGCTTCAATTACTGTCTGTGTTTTGTTTTCAGGAGCTTCTTCACAGAGTCAAGATGCAAAGACAGGCCCAAAAACACTCGGTCTGTCTATCACAATGGAAATCTACTGGCCCTAAAACCAGCCCCAGGACCAGTTTCATTTTCTAGCCACACCCCTCAAATTAATACCTCCCCCATCCACGCTCCGCTCGTGACCACCTCAGACAGATCTGTGGCTCAGTACGTTTAGCAAATCTTCTCTGTATTAGCTTAAATATTTGTAATGTTTACATGTGATAATTTATCAGACATCAGTTGCTTAATGTTTGAATGTTTGCTGACACACTTCTTAACAATATTTAATGTTTTCACAGACTTTCATCTCAAGTCCCACCTGCACGTGCACAGGAGCGTGTCCTTAAGGTGAACAGGTGCTGGATTCCTGCTGCTGTAATATTTCAGACAGATTCTCCTCTGTCATTGACCTACTGGTTGGAGCATCTGTTGTAAGTACCCTGGTTATTGGTGACTCTATTTTGAGTTCAAATAGAGACACCAGCCACCATAGTAAATTGTATACCAGGGGCCAGAGCATCTGACATAATATCCAAATTAAAAGTTCTGTCTAATGCTAAGAGGACATTTAATAGGATTATTATTAATTTGGGCATTAATGAGTTCCGTCAGTCAGATATCACTAAAAATTATATTAAAGAGATATGTGACCTTGCAAAAACCATGTCAGACACTGTTATATGCTCTGGCCCCCTTATCAGGGTGATGAGATGTGCAGTGATTTACTGTCACTGCACGATTGGATAAGTATGTGGTGCCTACAAAATAGTATTGACAATTGGAAGTGTTTTTGGAAGAGACCTGACCTATTTAGAAATGGTCTTTATCCCAACCAGGAAGGCACCACTATCGTCTCCAAAAATCTGACCAAAAGTTTTCGGGCTAGCATCAAATAAGTTGTTGTGTGTATAAACACATGATGAGATTTAAATCATCAGAGTGAGGACATATTGGCCGATCCTCACAAACATTTTTTGACACCAGTTAAAGGGAAATGACACACCAACCGAGATTAAGAGCTGCATTCATGTGTGGAACTCAGAACTCCTTTTAATTTCCACGCAAATTTCCAGCCCTGCCTCTAAAAATAAATAAAGGTAATTCAAAGCGTATACAAATTATTTTGCAGTCTGTTCTTGGCAAATGGGAGGTCAAAGTTTATAATATTCTTCATTAGTGCACAACTCGTATGAGTCTTGATTTATTTAATGCTAGCTCGATTAATTGAACATTTTCTCTCTATTATGATTATTGAACGATTATTTTGATTTTGTTTATTTAATGCTTTTTTTTCTTTTCTTTTTTGCCCGATGTAGTTTACTGGCAAGGTTTGTACTGTAAATATGCATAAGGTGGGGTATTTTTTCTAATGAAACATTTCTTATCTCATGTTATTTTTAAATAATCAAAGGAAATACAAACTATTTATGGTTATTTATTGAACATTTGGAGCAATACACATCTTTGTGTTATTTTTTGGTAACATTTCCTCTGCAACTGAAGACAGGAGAACAAACACAACACAAATCAACAAATCATCTGTCTACATGTGTCGTGTGAAATCGGGTGTATTTTAGGCAGTGTTGGGAGTAATGCGTTACAAATAATGTATTTCAGTAACCTATTACCTTTTGCTGTAGCGCAGGAGTGTAAGGCATTACTAATCAATTTTCAGTAATATTTTACTCAGTACATGTTCAGTAACGCGTGCGTTACAACAAACCTTTCGCCCGCGAGACATTAACAAATCAAAAACTTTCCTATTTCCTGTTCGTGGTCAGTGAATAGACGCGTGTGGTGTCATTCATCTTCTTTTCGCTGGTGGAACTTTGTATTTTGTAACGTGGCATGATTTCAGCCTCTGAGCTTGAGGTCTGAGGCTATTAGCCCCCGCCCGGTTCACTGTAAAGCCCCAGCGCGCACTGGCAAGTGGAAACGCGGCAAATGGATGTAAATGAGACCGTACATTCGTGAGATGGACGTATGCGCATTCAGTGGAGTAACTTTATTTTGAAAAGTGGTGGGGACATGCACGCATTTCTATATTTCAATAAAAAAAGACATGCACACATTCAAACTGGACTTCGCGGCTCATTGTCTTCGCAAATATAACTTACGAGTGCGAGCGACAGAGTTTTTGAGATGTTAATGAACACTAAACAATATACATCTTCTGCAGAGCATTTTGCAGAGGGAGATATGACTGTGGCCTATCCAGGCTACTAACAGTAACAATAGTTTATAATTGGCAAAGTGAAGGCTCAAGACAATGCAAGTCTGCTCTAAGTCTGTTTTAAGTATGGTAGAGGTAAAGTGATATTCTTGCAATATCTGTGAATAGCTTGGGTATTCATATTAGACACAACAGGACTATATGCAAACTCCAATGCCATGACAAGATGCAGATTTTTTATTTTCTTATTGTTGCCATTATTTTATTCATTTTATCATTTTAGAATGTTAAGTGCTACTTCTGTAGTCATTTTGTTGAAAGTAACTCAAAAGTAATACAGCAGTCATGTAACGTATTACAATTCTGAGACAGTAATATTGTAAGGTAAGGGATTACTTTTAAATAACAGTAACAAGTAATCTGTAATGTATTACAGTTTGAAAGTAACTTGCACAACACTGATTTTAGGACCCTGCAGTCATAAGAGCTGTCGCGTAAAAGAAACAGTCACAGTTGAGCAGAGTTTCTATAGTTGAATGGAGCTTAAAACTCATCGTCTGTCTAAAGAATAGAACCCGACTGATATGGGTACATATATATACTTATGATATAAGTTTTCCTGTATCTTTGATGTGTTATAAGTTGTTCCTGCATATATCAGACACGGAAAATGGCAAAAATCGTAATCTATGACCAAAAGAGATGTTTTAATTGAAAGCCGAGGCTCATCCAGACTTCCCTAAAACACCTTGTTAAACACTCATTCTCTTTTCCACGTCACATTGTTAGAAGCGTTGATGAACACCACCCAAAATGATTCCGCAAAGAAAAAAACTGTGACTATTGCTGCTGTAGTGTTGTTGCTCCCGTCATGTCGCGGAGATGCTGTATGTTTCATTACTAAAGACAAACTACTTAGTTAGGTCTTCCAAACGAGGACACAATTAGAAATCAGTGGTTAAGTTTTCATTACAACTCCAAAATCCGAGTGTGTGCAGCGCTGGTTGTGCACAAGGGCTAAAAACTGGGGCAAATCCAACTTTTGCAAGGACAGTCTGTCACTTCTCACTCACAGCCTATAAGTACATTTTCATTATTAAAGAATTTGCAACTGACTATTCAAACGTAAGCTTAAATATGTCCCCGCTGGATGCAACAAATGCCTCGTTTATAATATGTTTCATTGTTTTTGTCACATAGCGTCGAGACACAGCGTCACAGGCTGCTCAAGAAGTTAGCTATAGTTAGCTCATTGTTAAACCTACCATCTGTTACTCTGCTGAAGTCATGCTGGTAAAGTTGATTAATCCGCTTGATCAAATGCATTTTATGGATCATATTTGGGCTTGAACTCATGCAGTACCGGTGACATTATCAGCTGTCAATATGCCTTAGAAGCAGATGTTCCAAATATGGTTACATTCCCGCCATGTGCATGAGACATTCGGCCAATCACAACCTCAAACAGACAGATGTTTTCTGCGTCTCATTTTGGGATTTTTTTGTGGCTTCTCATTAGATCATTAGTGTGTCAAAGCAATATTGCTTTGGAGTGCAGGGGTGCAGGGCACAGTAGAATCAAAAAGAAAAACTGCCTACATACAGCAGTACTGTTATGATACTATAATTTAATGTATTAGAAAATGTAATGCTGATAAAGTATCATTTATAGTTATTAAAATTTGAAGATCATTATATTTCAACAAAATTGCTGTTCCATTTGTTTTTTTTATACTGACACGTCAGATGCCATTGCAATGTGTCAGTCAATTTTTCTTAGTCATGTTTTTTTTCTTTCAAACAAATAAACATACACCCCTCCCAAATAAAACAAACTTATTCAATCCTGTTTCTCGTTCTGAAAAAAATCTGTAAACATGGTGTTGTCCCAAGAAATATCTGCGCACACACGAAACCACTGAAAGCGACTTTTAAATGATGTAGTATACATTATGGTTCGAAAAAACGAGTACTTGATTAATCATGGACAGAGTTTAAGCGAGGGGCGTGTGCATCAGCGATAATAAAAAGACTTTAATTAAAGCCGTGTTATAAAAACTTTAATGAAACTATGACAGGATTGAGAAAATAATTAAATTAACACTGTTAAATATTAAAATTCACTATAAATGATGGTTATACAGTAAACATTTAAAAGAAATATCAGTGTGAGGTGAAGCTGAAGAGTGATAAACTGGTAAACTGAAGCGCTTTTTCTATATGACGCATTCTATATTAAATTAATCACGGGAATGGGCAGGACCAGCGGAGACTCTGGAGACACGAGAGATACAGGAGACACTGGGCGTTCAGGGGAACTCAGAACAACCTTTCCAAACCAGTCTATTAAATCCTCTTCAAAAATACAGGCCATAATGCCAGAGTCCAGATAGGGCTCACCCTCTGTGGCGGGGCTTCCCTCTAAGCCAGTGGTCGGGAACCTATGCCTCTCAAGCCACACGTGGTTCTTTTAAAAAATCATGTGGCTCTCCAGGTGTCTTACCCTTCACCAACATTTGAACCTTAAAAAAATCATTACAATATATATCAATAATATATCTCATGGTGTTCTGGCCAGTGCTTATTCAGTGCTATGCTCAAGTGTCACGACACTAATCACTAGCAAACTATGTTTCTATGGTAACCTGTCGCGCTCAGATTCAAGCTACCCGGATCGCGAGGAGTTCAGAGGAGCATCATGCTTTTATTGAAAGTTATGGTGCTCCGCGGTGTAATAATCAAGTGTAAAAAGTTTTAAAAACCTTTCATGCAGCAAAGTATGGTGGTGGCAGATGGAAGGAAACTGCGACACGTCATTGCGGATGTGCTATGGTAAGCGTTTGTTCGCTTTCATGAGGTGTTGCTCACATCAGTTTACAAACAAATTCAAGTGTGGCCAGAAGGCTTATCAGAGGAACTTCAAGACTGCTTCTACACCGCTGACTGGAATATGTTCAAGCAGGCTGCCACTTACAACAACACCACAGACCTCCAGGAGTACATAGAGACTGTCACTGCCTACATCAACAAGTGCATTGATGATGTAACAACCACAAAGACCATCACTGTGCGGGCCAACCAGAAACCGTGGATGACAGGGGAGGTTTACCGTCTCCTTAAGGCTCGAAACGCTGCCTTCAGAACAGGAGAGGAGGTGAGCCTGAAGACAGCTAGGGTCAATCTATCCCGCGGCATCAGAGAGGCCAAGAGACAGTACTCCAGGAGGATATCCCATCGTTTCAGCGACAGCAGAGACACTCGGAACCTGTGGCAGGGGATTCAGACCATCACGGACTACAAGCCCCCCACCGCAGACCTGTGACAACAACATCTCCCTGCTAAATGAGCTGAATGCCTTCTTTGCTCGCTTTGAGGCACAAAATGAAACCACTGCACAGAAGACTCCACCACCTCCTGGCGACCAGGTGATGACTCTGTCCCCAGACAGCGTGAGGAGATCCTTCAGCAGGATCAATGCACGCGAAGCTCCGGGTCCTGACAACATTCCTGGGCGTGTGCTGAGAGACTGTGCAGCAGAACTCACTGATGTCTTCACTGACATTTTCAACATCTCGCTGAGTCAGGCTGTTGTTCCCACATGCTTCAAAGCCACCACCATCATCCCAGTCCCAAAGTCATCATCTCCATCCTGCTTCAACGACTACCGTCCAGTTGCCCTCACTCCTATTCTCATGAAGTGCTTTGAATGGCTGGTCATGCACAACATCAAGTCTGTCCTCCCCCCTCTCTGGACCCCTTCCAGTTTGCATATCGGTCCAAGTGCTCGACTGATGATGCCATCGCCAATACTCTTCATGCTGCACTAACTCATCTGGACCAAGTTCCTGGGTGTGCACATCACTGAGGACCTCTCCTGGACTAACAGCACTGCAGCACTGGCGAAGAAAGCACAACAGCGTTTCTACTTTCTCCGCAAACTGAGAAGAGCCAGAGCCCCAACCCCCATCATGTGCACCTTCTACAGAGGCACCATCGAGAGCATCCTGACCAGCTGCATCACTGTGTGGTATGGCTCCTGCAACGCGTCCTGCCGCAAGACCCTCCAACAAGACCCTCCAACGCAAAGTGAGAGCAGCTGAGAAGATCATTGGTGTCTCTCTCCCCTCCCTCTAGGACATTTTTGGTACCCTTCTCACCCCTCCCTCCAGGACATTTTTGGTACCCATCTCATCAAAGCCCTCTGCATTGCAGGTGATCCCACCCACCTGTCACACAGCTTCTTCAGTCTGCTGCAATCAGGGAGGAGGCTTCGGAGTCTCCAGGCCAGGACCAGCAGATTGAAGGAGAGCTTCATACACCAGGCAGTCAGGAAGCTAAACTCCCTTCCGACCTTGCCTTCCCTCCCTTGCCACACGCACCTCTGAACCCATCCATCCCTTCCCACATCATACTCTGTCCCGCACTTGTCACTTTACGGAACATTGGACTGCTCAACCCCTTTTCTGTAGTGGTCTGAGCCACCTCAACTAACTACCTCTAAGTCAGTTAAACAAGCCTGCTCTCTTGACACTTTAAAACAGACTGATAAGCTTTGGACTACATTACATTTGCACTGTTGTTATTTCATCTGCACCATTAGATTTGATTATTTCATCTGCACTGCTGTTTATTTCATCTGCACTGCTGTTTATTTCATCTGCACTGCTGTTTATTTCATCTGCACTGTTGATTATTTCATTGGTTTGCACATTTATCTCGGTTACATATCCCTTGCTTGTAAAGTTGTTTTGTATATATATATGTACATATATATATATATATATAGATTTTGTATTTATCTGTAATTTGATATATATTTTTTAAAATTGATATATGTTAGCTATAATGAAGCTACATTTAACGGAGGCCTGATGTAAACATGTTAGTTGTTTTTAAGTAATGGAAATCATTTTCTGGAGCCCCAAATGTATGCACTGTTTCATATCTGTTTTTGAGTTGTCTGTGGACCTAAATCAAGTTAATAAAATATGCTTTTATGATATAAAATAGTAGTTTTTGCAATGGCTCTTTTGCAAAAATAAATTGACCAAAGCGGGAAAAATGGCTCTTTGGTGAAAAAAGGTTTCCGATCCCTGCTCTAAGCCCTAGATCTCCACCAGCACTCCCACATCGATGCATGTGTTGCCGGCTCACGCACGTGGTCAGACGTCTTTTGAGGCTCAGGCTCCGGGGCGATGACGGGCTCAGTCGCGGTTGTGCGCACTGGCTCTTGTGTCATTTACATTTATGCATTTGGCAGATGCTTTTATCCAAAGCAACTTACATTACATTGTACTATACATTTTGTATAGTAAGCAAGTGGGGGTTAGGTGCCTTGCTCAAGGGCACCTCAGTCGTTACCCACCAGCCCTGAGAATCGAACCAGCAACCTTCTGGTCATGAGTCCAACTCTCTAACCACTGGGCCACGACTGCCCTTATGCCCTTGTGTCGTGACAGGTTCAGTCCATTCTCCAGCACCCACTCCACAAAAGCATCAAAATTCTCTCAGGGACTGTCCGCTGGCAGGTGTGCCTTACACCGCTCACTCAGGTTCACAAAGTAAAAAACACTGAGCGAGCAGTCGGGGTAGTGGGTAAGGCACACTGGACCTAAAAAGTCCCTGGTATGGTCCACCAGCGAATGGTCCAACTGCTCCAGGAATAGGAGCTGGACGGCAGGCAGATCCATGGGAAGGGGGTGAAAAAATAAACAAAGAGAAAACGCTGCTTAATAAACATACTTCTCGGTCCGGTTTTCTGTAACCGTTCATGTACAGTCGCACTCATAAGTTTACATACCCTGGCGGAATTTATGATTTCTTGGCCATTTTTCAGAGAATATGAATAACAAAAACTTTTCTTTGACTCATGGTTAGTGTTTGACTGAAGCCATTTATTATCAATCAACTGTGTTTACATTTTTTAAATTTTAATGACAACAGAAACTACCCAAATGACCCTGATCAAATTTTGACATACCCCAGTTCTTAATACCGTGTATTGCCCCCTTTAACATCAATGACAGCTTAAAGTCTTTTGTGGTAGTTGTGGATGAGGCTCTTTATCTTCCCATATGTTAAAGCTGCCCATTCTTTTTGGCAAAAAGCCTCCAGTTCCTGTAAATTCTTGGACTGTCTTGCATGAACTGCACATTTGAGATCTCACCAGAGTGGCTCAATGATATTGAGGTCAGGAGACTGAGATGGCCACTCCAGAATCTTTACTTTATTCCGCTGTAGCCAATGACAGGTCGACTTGGCCTTGTGTTTTGGATCATTGTCATGTTGAAATGTCCAAGTACGTCCTATGCACAGCTTCCGGGCTGATGAGTGCAAATTTTCCTCCAGTATTTTTGGATAACATGCTGCATTCATCTTGTCATCAATTTTGACCAAAGTTCCTGTGCCTTTGTAGCTCATACATCCCCAAAACATCAGCGATCCACTTTCGTGTTTCACAGTAGGAATGGTGTACCTTTCGTCATAGGCCTTGTTGACTCCTCTCCAAATGTAGCGTTTATGGTTGTGGCCAAAAAGTTCAATTTTGGTCTCATCACTCCAAATGACTGTGCCAGAAGGTTTGAGGCTTGTCTCTGTGCCGTTTGGCGTATTGTAAGCGGGATACTTTGTGGCATTTGTGTAGTAATGGCTTTCTTCTGGCGACTCGACCATGCAGCCCATTTTTCTTCAAGTGCCTCCTTATTGTGCATCTCGAAACAGCCACACCACATGTTTTTAAAGAGTCATGTATTTCCCTTGAAGTTATCTGTGGGTTTTTCTTTGCATCCCAAACAACTTTCCTGGCAGTTGTGACAAAAATTTTAGTTGGTCTACCTGACCGTGGTTTGGTTTCAATAGAACACCTAATTTTTAATTACAGTTTGAACACTGCTGATTGGCATTCTCAATGCCTTGGATATATATGCTTTATAAAGACTTTATACATTTTAGGAACAGTTGTGCTGCTTATAATATTTTTATAACCTGTGATACTTTTTTCTCTCAATAATAAAATGTAAAATTGTAACAATTATTTCACAATATTACTGTTTTTTCCCTTATTTTTTTATCAAATAAATGCAGGTTTAAATTAATTATGATTATAAGGGACTAAAATTGCAATGTGTCCAAATTTTTGACTAGGTTATATATGCTGATTGAGGAGTTTTTATTCATATATCCTATTTCTATTCATTTGCATCAATTGTAAAATTAACCATTCCAAAATATTTCAGTTGTTTAACTAATTATTTATTTATTTATTTATTTATTTATTAAGAAGCGACTGAAACCTGAAAGGATTTGAGAGAAAAAATGCAGAAACCAGAGACTCAAGAAGCTCGAGAAAAGATGCTTTGATTTGCTTCAAAATGTATGCTTTTGTGTTACTCTAAATTAAATCAAAGTGAAAAATTAATTTTTTTTTTACATATTAGCTTGCATGCATGTCAGCTTATTACCAAACAAAATGTTTATATTTAAGTTTTCATACAGTTTATATACATTTCCCCACATTTCTCATAAATTCCTGGTAAGTTTCCAACCTGGAAAATTTCCCAAATGAAGTTCCCATGGAAAGTTTCTGGAAATAAAACTTTCCACCCCTTTGCAATGCTAGTCACCAGACATCGCTGCACACTTTAGAAGCCACATTCCCTCTGTGATCCAGTCTGGTCTCTGGACAGCAATCTCTTGCAGCGCTAACCAATATCCCCTTCACAAACCAAAACGCTATTTGGAATTTGTGACAGGTGTAATCATACACGTGCGTGGGACAGATTAAGGGATTTTGGCCATAGGCCAGTGGTTATCAAACTTTGATAAACATAGTTGTTGCAAGTACCACCTAATGACCGCCATAGAAAATCACATGATTAAACATTTAAATTAATAGTAGAGCTTTACTTGCCTCATGATCAGATACACTTGTCCTCCAATTATGAATAATAATTGACTATTATGAAAAGACTTTTTAATTTACCAGCTGTTTCAAACTAAAACTACTGGTTTTCCATGTTTTCAAGTTAGTCAGCAGTAATTGTGGACACAAAACACTTTTCTGTAGTGCACTGGTCTCCGTAAATGACTATGATGTCAAAAATAAAACATTATCCGGCCTGAAAAATTATTTATTTTTATTATCATTTCTAGTTTCTCATACCAAATTGTACACATTCATATTCAAATAAAATAAAACAAGGTTCTAAATAAAATGTGGCAGCATGTGAAAGAAAGCGTGCATTGCATGTGTGCACAGACTTAACAAAAAGAGAGCTGGTTTAAGGGAGTTTATAGTTTATTTTTTGTTTGGCTGCGAAGTTTGAACGAAAAGATGTCTCTTTCTAAACCGAAAAGGATTGTGAATGATGAACACAGAAAAAGTTGCCTTTCCAAAGGAATATAATCTCAAGCGTCATTACTCGTCTAAACATGGAGAACAGTTTGACAAGCTTCAGGAAGATGAGAGAAAAAACTAAACGAAAGCTCTGATATAACCGACAGTGCTCAGCTAGCCATTTTCATCAGGGGTATTAATGATCAATTTGAAGTTGCTGAGTTTGTGTCAAATGCATGGCCATGCCACCGGCAAAGATATATTTCAGCAGCTGTGTGATGCGATTGAGTGTGCTGGTTTGCCATGGAACAGACTTGTAGGCATTGCCATTGATGGAGCCCAGTCTATGACAGGCAGAAAACTGGAAGCACTTGTATAAAGAAAGTTAGAAAAAGAAAATGCAGACCCAGCAGTTGTTCTGCACTGTATAATACACCACCAGGCACTGTGCAGCAAATGCTTGAAATAAGAACATGTCATGTCTGTTGTCTTGAAATTGATTAATTACATTAGGTCGAGGGGTTTACAGTAACACCATCGGGCATTGTTAGAAGAAATTGAGTCAACACATGGTGATGTACTTTATTTTACTGAGATGCACTGGCTCAGCAGGGGAAGATATTATTTGAGTTAAGAGCAGAGGTAAAGAGATTCATTGGAAAATGGCAGCATGGATGTTTCTGAATTTGATGATCCTAAATGGGTCATGGACATTGCATTCTTAGCGCACATAACACGGGCTGAACATCCTCAACCTGAAGCTTCAGGGCCCTGGTCAGCTCATCACAGCAGCATTTGACAAATGTGTCAAAACCTTCTGTACAAAACTGAGACTGTGGAAAAATCAGCTTTCTGCAAAAAAAAACCTCAGTCATTTTCCAACATGCAACTCCCTCGTGGAGGAAGGTGCAGCATTTAGTGGTAAAGAATATGCCTCTATGCTATTAAAAACCTACTCCAGGAATTTGATCAGCGGTTTTCTGACTTCAAGGCACAACGTGACACTTTTCAGCTGTTTGCAGACCCCTTCTCAGCTGATGTGGAGAATGTCCCAAGTTTTCTGCAAATGGATTTTATTGACCTGCAATGCAACAGTGAGCTAAATGCTACATTCAGAGAGGCCTAGGGAAACACAGACAAGACTGGACAGTTTTTGAGAAAATTGCCATGCTTCCCAGAACTTACCAAAGTGTTCAGTTAGGTAATGTGCCTTTTCGGAAGCACCTATCTTTGTGAAAAACTTTTCTCAACTATGAACGTGAATAAATGCAAGTACAGGACAAGGCTTTGTGATGCCCATCTTGAAGCTTTGCTCGGGGTTTCAACTGGGACCTCCATCACGGCAACCATGCCTCAGCTGTGTGAGCGGAAATGCTGTGTTCATTTAATGCAATGTTGTTTGTCTAGTGCAAGGTTTTGTTAAATTATTTAAGTTAAATAAAGTAAGGGAAAAAGTTTTGCACTAACTGTTAAAACTAATTTATAATCTAAACTTGCATACTACTGTTTACTGCTTTTTACCAATGTTTTTTGATAAGGAAGACTAAAATATGTTTGTGTAAAGGAATTTAAGGTAAATGAGAGAAATGTCTCAATAAGTAAAGCAAATGTCCAGAAATACTGCACTCTCTTGTTGTGCTTGGATGTTAAAATGACCCTTCTATTAGGTGTCACTCACAGCCAAGCCATGGGCATAAATTTTATTTAACAGTGGGGGGACAATAAACATGAAATATCTCAAGATACATTTTTGAAGGGGACATAAATAATAGTCAAAATTGTACTTATAAAGACATGTGAACACAGAGGAAAGCCTCGCCACTATTATTATTGTAGCGTGGACACTGCTTCATTATGGTTATTTTCAAAGTTTCTCTTGTTTAATGAAAAAGCAGATTTTTTCCCCAAAACTATTTATTGCAATGTTTTTTAAGTTGTTTACAATCAAGCCATCAACACAATGAAATTTAAATGCAATGACTTCACACAATCCAACTCTGCCCTGTAATGGTCCACTGCTCTGCCAGCAAAGTGCCTTGAATTTGCTGTCTCAATAGGGTCAACTAATTTAATATAGTTTCCTCTGCAATGAAATGTTTAGGCACTCAAGTTCTCCAACAAAAGCAGAAGCAAGTGTAAGGCCCAGCACAGTCTTACCTTTACTGAAGTGCTCAAATAAGCCACTGGCAGTTGAAGCTTACATTTACATTTACATTTACGCATTTGGCAGACGCTTCTATCCAAAGCGACTTACATTACATTGTACTATACATTTGTACATTTTGTATAGTAAGCAAGTGGGGGTTATTAGGTGCCTTGCTCAAGGGCACCTCTGCCGTTACCCGCCAGACCTGAGAATCGAACCAGCAACCTTCTGGTCATGATTCCAACTCTCTAACCACTGGGACACGACTGCCACAGCGAAGCTGTCTTAGATGCACTTTTTGCCGTCTCCTCTAGACTACCAAGTACCCGCTCATACTGCTCTAGCACAGCTATTATAGCAGAATTATGCACAGTCTACCTGGTTGGACATAGAGGTTTCAGTGTGGTGATGGGTTCATTTTCAGAGGTAACTTTGTTTTCAAACATTCTCTTAAATTTTCCTGACTGGTTAAAAAGAAAGCCTAACTGATGGACCCAAGAAAGGCAGTCCCGGATCATTTTGGAGGCTGAGCAGCCAGCCTGTGTAATTAAATTGACACCGTGTGCACCGTAATGTACATAGAGGGCTAATGGCTGCTGCTCCCTCACTATTGCCGGTGCACCACTGTACTTTCCTGCCATGTTGGAGGCACCAGCGTAACTCTGCCCACGTAAAGCAGACATGGGCAGATTAAGCCTCAACAACACATCCATAACTATTTTGGAAATGCCCTGGCATGTTGTCTCTGATAAACTGTACAACCCAATAAACTCCTCATGTGGCATAAGGTCTTGGTCCACATAGCGCAGACAGACACGTTCCTGCTTAATACCAGAAACACCCGGGGTTCCATCAACTATTACAGAAAACTGAGATTAGGCTGGAGACCTAATCTCACTTGCAATCCCTCAAATTATTGTATTGGCCATAATGTTCAGGATTTCATTCTGCGATTTAGGGCTATGTACGCAGTGGTACAATCTGTTAACCATTTTAATAAAACTGGATCATCCTCTTCTGCTTTGTTTTATGAGCTGATACAGATTCCCACTTTCTTCAGTATGGCCTCTTAAAGATGGTCCCTGCCTTGCCACATGCCATACAGAGCTAACAATTTTCCTCAAGCAATGTCTTTCCACCTCCTGCTGTTTACACCATGCACTAGATAACTGGGAATTGATTGGGTTTGGTTGATGTGCAGTCACAGTCACATAATGTTAGTGGGCTTGAGAGGTCTGGTGTGCTGTAAATTTTTCAATGGCTTTCTTCCAATTTCTAAAGCCTGCATTAATGGAAGCAGCGTCAGGTCTATGACCTGAAGAGGACTGGTTTAAAACACCTTTGCTGCAGTAAAAACACAAGACCCTTTTCACTGATGGACTGTAATGTAGCCATGGAAAGTCTTGATACCATTTCTCTTGAAATGTCAGTGACTTGTTTGTAAGTATTTGTTTTTCGATACACTGGGCAGGTGGTTGGAATGGCTTTGTGCTGTCACGGAGATCTAAACTGAAAACTGTGCTCCTGTTCCCTGTGCTGGTGCTGGCAATATCATCTTTAGGGCTGTGCGATTTGGGGGAAATATCTAATTGCGAATTCTTTTTATTTTTATTTTTTGACACATATTGCAATTGCGATTCGATTTGCAATTTAATTTTGCAAAGTCAAACTTCATCTAAATTTTGTCAATAGTGTGCAGCACTGTGGGTATCATTACCCTGCTTGAAAAAAACAAACTATCCCAGAAAATCGAATGGATTCCATTAAACTACCATTATGAACCATTAGCTTTTTCCATTAAAACCGTATTTTTTTTAGTAGTGCATTTTGGGCATTATTCCAGTAGGATTAACTTCCAACATGCATTACAATTTATTTATAAATAACAAGTAATTAAATAAACCGATTCACTTTTCTTTAGTGCAAACAATTTCTAGTAAGAACAAATAAAATGATGTTACATTTTTGTAAACAAGCTCTTCTGACTTGACAAACACAAAATAAATATAACAAATGCTACATATTTCGCAATCACTAAAACTGTCAAGACTGATATGAAGCATTTAAAATTGCACAGCATACATTCAAGTATAAAAATTAAAGAACATAACATTTTCTTTACAGAGTAAAGGCATTACAAAATAAAGTGCAGAACAAATCCAACCATAGTCTTACAAACCTTGCTGAAATTTCTTCTGCCCAAGTCAACACTTCGTTTACAATTTTTTTTGCCAAAAACACTAACATATTTACCTTTGCCGGTTTCAAGCATGAGCACGTCACAACGTTTCCGCTAGCACTAAAGAGTCTCTCCGATGGGGAACTTGTGGCTGGTATGCATAGGTATTTGCGAGCCAGTTTGCTAAGTCTTGTAAAGTTAACCATATGTACCTTCCACCAAGCCAAGGGATCTTTCTCTCCATCAATAGCAGGAGTCATGAGGTAGCTGTTTAGCTCAGCTTCCATGGAGTTCTCCAACTGCACAGATGGTGGGCAGTTGTGGCCTAATGGTTAAAGAGTCGGGACTCGTAACCAGAAGGTTGCCGGTTCGATTCTCAGTACTGGAGCAGTACTTGAGCAAGGCACCTTACCCCCATTTGCTCCCCGGGCGCTGCAGCGATAGCTGCCCACTGCTCCCGGTGTATGTGTGTTCACGACTTGAAGTGTGTGTGTTCACTATTCACTGGTTGGGTTAAATGCAGAGGTCACATTTCGGGTATGGGTCACCATATCTGACAAATAGGTCACTTTCATGAATACTCAACCGCCTCAACATTATTCCTACATTCAATGTACAGCTGTAGGATTGCAACTCGACTAAAATATGTACGAGAGGGAATTGTATATCTCTTATACCGCATTCGGATGAGGTTTTTAAAGCCCTCTTTGTTCACAGCATTAAAAGGCACTATGTCTTTAGCAAGGTAGTGGGTTATGGCGTTAGTTATCTTCTGATGCCTTCGCGAGGTCTTTTCATATGGTGTAACACCCGCAAACCACTCTGAAATTGTACTCTGTTGTTGCTTGCTACTAGATTGTGTGTCGCTTGCAGCACTTTCCGTCGACTTTTTACTAGCACTACACTCCTCAAAAAGCCTCTTGTGGTGCTATTTCAAGTGCTGGTAGAGGTTTGTTGTATTTCCAAGCGATGTGGCAACAAGTCTGCGACAGCTCTTACAAATTACCTTTTTTTGTTCTACATCTGTCTTTTCCAACCCAAAATAATCCCAGATCCACAGATGTTCTGTTTATCTTGAGTATTAATTTGCCCGATGCGTGGTCTGATTCTGAAGACGCCATTATCACACTGCTTACCACGCTTCTCTGTGTTTGGTTTTAATTATGGCAGTTTACGGCGTTACGCAGGTGGCTAGGGCAGTGCTGATTGGGGCAACTCTCTTTTAGTTGGAGGTGCGCTCACTCAATTGGTTACTAAGAAGACTTCCACACAAAGTCACACAGTCACATGTTTGCTCTTGAACAGATTTGCAGTGTTTTTTAATCGCATCCACATTGCAGTCATTTGCGATTAGCAAGTCGCAACGTTTCAAATCGCGATTCGATTTTGATTAATCGTTCAGCCCTAATCTCCTTGTTTTGCTATCTCCGGCTCTCTCCCTGGTTCTGAATCTGCCCTTTCTCTACTCTCACTCTTTTAGAACAGACTGACTCTTGAAGCAGAAAAAATATGTTTTCCATACTCATAATAACTAATCTGTTTTCATTACACTTGTTAAATTGACAGATCATACTGTAAATTGGTGAGCCTGTGATGTGGGCCTCATCTGCTGAACAGCCACAACTCCAAAAACATTAAAGGGATCGTTCACCCAAAAATAAAAATTCTGTCATTTACTCACATTTGAGTTGTTCCGAATCTGTATCAATTTCTTTGTTCTGATGAACACAGAGAAAGATATTTGGACGAATGCTTCTAACCAAACAGTTCTTGGACCCCATTGACTACCATTGTCACACAACATGGAAACACACGGCAACGGCAAATGAGCTCAAGCCGTGTGTATCCACACAGAACATAAACACAAAGACATGATACTGTCACAATCCTGACCACTAGACTATGAATTAAAGCCATAACAAGAAGGACAGGATCGCGGTAGTATCCGGGGGGCGTGGTCAAGACGTAAGACCGAACCCTGCCCTAGACACGCATCTCCACACAAAACATAAACACAGAGACATGGCACTGTCATGGCCCCGCCCACAAGGCTCTAAGAGATCGCCAGACAAGAAGGGCAGAACCATGACAACCATAGTAGGAAAAATTACTTTGATTTGTTTTTGTTCTGTTGAACACAAAATGAGATATTTTGAGGAATGTAGGACAGCAAAAAGTTCTGGGGCACTTTTAACTACCATTCTCATTACTTGACACCAGGTAAAACACACTATGAGTAACGTATGGTCTAATGTTATATTTCGTTGTTGTAAATTATGTTATATACAGTCAGCTCCATAAGTATTGGAACAGAGGCACATTATTTTTATTTTAGCTGTTAACTAAAATGTATTCAAGTTACAGTTATATAATGAATATTGGCTTAAAGGGCACACTCTCAGCTTTATTTAGATACACTATTCACATCCAAATTGGCTGAAGGGTTTAGGAATTACAGCTGTTTAAAATGTAGCTCCCCCTTTTTCCAAATGATCAAAAGTAATGGAACAGTTGAATCAAATCTGTTTTTGGCCAAGTTTGGGCTTTTCATTAAATAATTTTAAAAGTTTGCTTGTTGGTTTTGTTCTTTGTCTGGTCTTGTTGTAAGTTTGTCCAGTTTAGATCGCTTTTAATTTCCTGTTTGTAACCCGAACACTTTTCTGTTTTTTATTTTTTACCTGTATTTGGATACGTTGGTGTTACTAAATGTTTAATCTAAATGTCAACCTTAGCATGAATTGACTGTTTATGAGTGTATCATATATTCATTTAAATCCTACAGCAATGTTCTGTCTTTACAGGTGGGAATTTATCTGGATGGAGTTTCACTGCTCCATTTCTGTCCCTGAGAAGAAGATCCTTCTGGAGGCCTTGCACTGCAGTGACAACATCTACCTGTTTAACTGGTCTGTTGACTGTCTTTTGCAATATTAAAAATAGGAGAATGATATAATGAGAAAAACAGATCCATTTAACAAGCTACTATTACATTATTAAGTCAGTCTTGGGTGACTGGACTTCAGTACAGTTCACAGTACAGTTCTAAAACTGCTTCTCAGAGTTTTTTTGGAATATTTTTGACATTGCTTTACCATCAACCTCTGCATATATTATTCACTTTGTCAGTTCTTAAGTGGTTTTGATATTTTAATATTATTGAAGATAATATTGAGATGACAGGAAATCATGTGGAAAACATGGAAGTGCATGTGAAATGCCAGATTCAAACCCATGATTGCCACAGCTTAAGGTGTCTGGAGAATGTTTTGTAGGACATGTATTCGACTATATATTGTGTTTTTGTGGTCTAAATCATCAAGTTGTTCCTTATTCTATAACTTAAATATTGTCACTCACACCATTTATTTTGTTTAATTTGGTTGGCCCGAAGGGGCGTAGACACCTATTGAATCCGTTCTTCTTCTTCCACCATTGCGTCTATGGCAGCCCATAGAACCGTACATAGGAAAGTTATGAAATTTGGTACACAGATAGAGGACAGTCTCATATGTAGCACATTTGTAGTCTCTAAGTAAAACTCTCTAGTGCTACCAACAGTCCAGATTTTTCACATACTTTTTTACATACCTTTTCTTTCCTCTGAATCCTGAGCTCATGCCAATTCGAATGCACAGACGTCATGAAATGATTTTGAACAATTTGCACGAAATTTGGGATGTAGCATCTAGAGACAGCGCTGATAAAAAGTTATTAAAAGATTTTGGATTGGTCAATCCATTCTCATCTCAACAAATTTGATGATGAGCACGCCAATATGTTTTTTTTTATGTATCTTTTTCAAATTTTTATGTATCAATGCAAAACTTGGTATATGTCATCATGGTCTGGACCTGAGTGCCTTGAAGTTAATGTGAGCCGCTACTGGGAGCCAGTGCAGAGAGATGAGCAGAGGTGTGACGGGCTCTCTTGGGCTCATTGAGGACCAGGCGTGCAGCTACGTTTTGGATCATTTGCAGAGGTTTGAAAGCACAGGCTGGAAGACCGACCAAAAGAGCATTACAGTAATCCAGTCTAGAAGTGACAAGAGCCTGGACGAGAAGCTGTGTTGCGTTCTCTGTTAAGAACGGTCTGATGTTGTACAATGCAAACCTGCATGACCATGTTGTTTTAGCAACGTGATCCTTAAAAGTAAGCTGACCATCCATGATTCCTGACTGAAGTCAATATGGTTATCTTTGATGGACCAAGCTGGATGGTAAGCTGATGATTTTGTGTGCAGTGTGGACACAGTCTTCTCTTGGTTTTCATGTCTGTCTGTGTCTTCCCGTCTCTACAGTGAGTAAATTTGTCAGATTGGCATGAAATTTAGTATGTAGCATCAGGAGACAGTACTGACAAAAAGTTATTAAAAGCTTTTGATTGATCGAATGGTTCCTCGTATACAGCGTCAACAAATTCTAAGGCGAGCGTGCCAATGGGTCATGTGGCTGTATCTTTACAACACTTGTGTATTGACATGAAACTTGGTATGTATCACCACTGGCACAGCTTCTCTACCACATTCAAATTTGGCGAGAGCCGCCATCAAGTGGTCAAAAGTAAAGTTACCTTCCCCCATCTAGTGCACTATGTGCCATTAACCATAGAACAAAAAGTAAATATGTGAACAAGTGGCTGATTTCAGACTTTTTTATAATGTAGGAGCTAGAATACTTCAGATTCTAGTGAGCTTTTAATAGGACAGAAATTTTTTATTAATGTTTTTATTTTATTTTAATTTTTGCTGCTGCTTGTTTATATAATTGATGTCTATTGGCTGCATTTCAGGTGCCTCTCTGCATAACTTTGACTGCTAATACAACAAACATATATATATATAGTATAATTAAACTACACTTTTTTATTGAGGCTATTAATGTTTAGGGGTCTCATATCACTATACCAGTGAGCTGAAGATGTTTGAGAGGCAGCTCCAAAAAAAATTGGGTAGGTATAAGGGCTGCACATGGGGAACAGGTGAATGCTTAGAAGTAAAAGCACTAAATAATGGCTGTTTGTAAAGAACAACGCTAATATTACAAGGTTTAAAACTAAAACTGATGGAATTTGTTCCAACTTTTCAGGTGATGGTGTAGGGGTAGACAGGTGTTGTCTTTTCAGCAACCTGCATATATTTTCAGTTTCGTGGTCAATATCCAGTGTGCTGCTTGTCTCCTGACTCTACTGAAAAGTTAGAAACAAATCAGAGTAGATCAATGACACACCTGTTTAACAAAAACAACTTTTTGTCATTAATTTGTTCTAAATTTTACTAACAAGGTGGAGGTGTTGTCTTGGGGCCTGCTGTCACAGGGGGCTCCTTGAACTTTCTCTTGCCCACTCATCTTCTGCTTTTGTCCAAAACCTGATGAGAACAAATCAGAGTAGATAAATGACACACCTGTTCAACCTTTTATCTCCTTAGGCACGGTGGCAGCTCCCAATTCCTCTTCTTTCACTTGTGTGGGACTGGATGTCGGACTTGCGCATGTTGTTGCTGCTGCTATCTCTGCTACCAGTTTAGTTTTTGTGGCACTTAACTCGGGTGACTTCATGTGATCTCCTCTGTATCTTGTGTCAAGCAAGTTTGCTTCGCGCATCATCCTCTGGGTGGCATCATCATGGATATTTGCCTTCCATCTACACCAAGATGACACGCTTCAGGTTGGCTGTGAGTTTGGCATCCTGCTCTGACTCCTCCAGGACACCTTCCAGGTGAGCTAACATGTGCAGAAGTGAGGAAACAGTAACATAGTTTTCTCCAGACAGAATATCTGTAAACTCCGCTACTGGCTTCAACCTGCTGTAACCGCTTCCAGAACACTTATGTCCTGCCATGTGGGCGGTGGCTTTTGTCCTGAGCAAACACCCGTTTGATGGCTTGCATTATCCAGCACCCGTTTGATTCCACATTATCCAGCACTGCTGAAATATTTGCTCTGGTGTCGTTGTACAAGTTAGGGACTGTGGTCTTCGAGAAGAATTTCCGACCTGGTAGCTCATACTTTTTGTCAAATGTTTACATTATTGCCTTATAAGCGCTTTTCTCTATCATATTAAAAGAAACCATTTCTTTTGCTAGGTTACAGCATCAGTACACTTCTTCCATCTTTTACTGTCAAGCTTGTACTTTGCACTTTTGGCAAAAGCCGCAGATATGGTTGGTCGGTCCCTAGCTGTTTTGCCAAGTTTAGTGCGTGATGACATTGGCAATGAACTGTATTCCGCGGGATTGGGCACACGCAAATGATCATGTAAACTCGTCGTCTGTCCATCTTTTGCATGGATTACAAAAGTTCAAATCCTGCACACCATTTCAGACATGTCTCTTGGCTGTCCTCTTTCATTAGCCCTAAACTCAAAGTATTGCCAAGTCGTGTCTTTTTTATCGAACAAGTTTGTCGATGCCATCATTAGATCACTATGCCTAGGCACATAGGCAGGTGAATTTG
Organism: Oreonectes daqikongensis; assembly: GCA_026939265.1. Classification (NCBI taxonomy): domain Eukaryota; kingdom Metazoa; phylum Chordata; class Actinopteri; order Cypriniformes; family Nemacheilidae; genus Oreonectes; species Oreonectes daqikongensis. The sequence continues at coordinate 678,034 of JAOTQM010000132.1, read as the reverse complement.
TATAAACTTTATTTCTTAAAGATTTAAACAACAGCAATATTTAAGTTTGGCGGAATGAAACTGTTCTGGGCAAAGTCTTTGCCTGTTAATGCAGCCTTGCACGAACAGAACAAGAACCATGAACATGGGGAACCAGAACAAGTCCCTTGCACAATAGTGATATGAAAAATTCCTACTAAAAGGACGTAATCTGAAAGAGGATCCATACCTGTCAGAAGGAAAATAAATAAAATCAGGATGCATACAGGATGAAATGAAAGGTTACCTGATAGATGCAGTCAGATGAGGAGGAGTTAAGGATGGGGGTGCTTTGTTTGCGTGACATGATTAAACGCTGTAGAAGAGCTATAAGAAGGTAACCTAAATATGACACAGTCTAGTATGTGTTGTTTCACTATTGGTTGACACCAATTAGCTGCACCTGATGACAACAGCTGAGCACGCTTGACTAACATGACTTGCCGGAACTGACGCTATACGCTTGTTTTAATTTGGTTCTGGGTAAAAAAAAATTATGAAATAATTGACGTCTGCTGAAAAGTGACGTCTGCACCTAACATACAAATCCTAACTCAAAGTGGCAGCCTTTATAAGGCTGAAGCAAATAATAAAGAGACACTCTCTGTGTGATGAGCTTATTCTTTATAGCAGAATGTACCTGAATGTGAACATAAATTACTGTCCCTTATGCTTGTGTCTCCTTTATTGTGATATTTTCACAACTTGTCAGAGAAACTGAAGTTTATACATGAGGGATGTGCATCTCCAGAGGCTGATGCGATACACATCTCGATGCATAGTCAACTATACGATACATTAAAGATACATACGATGCGATCCGATATGATTCATCCAAAAAATATGATGCCATGCAATTCAATATGGTACCCCTGCTGAAAAAAAACAATAGAACTTTGCCCAAAACACAATAGAATATTTTAAGGAATTAATTGTTATAATAGTAATTGTATTGGTTTTAATGGAAACTACTATTATGTGATGGGTTCTATTGGTGGGATGTTATCTGGCAGATGGGATCTAATAGAACACCATTCAATTCTATTGGAATAATAACCAAAACACAATACAAAAAGGAATTTTGTAATGGTTAACTAAAGTGCATTCTGACTTCCAACACAGGGTACTTTCACAAAAAGGTCTTGATGTGGAGGAGATATTGGACGCCCTCGTTCTCTGTAACGCTGTTGCAAATTAAAAAGGCGATTGCATCGGTTATTGCATTGGAACAAGCAGAGTTGTTGAAAAATGTTTAAATTGATGCATTGCATCACTATCTTTTATGCAGATGCACCGATGCAAATTGATTAATCTTCCCATCCCTATTCTACATGTGGGTATAGGAGAAATGTGAACTTTTTTTTACACAAATTCAATTTATGTTTGTAAAAATGTATGCCACTTTTTAAATAACCTACCTAACCTCACCTAAAACAGTATTTGTTTGTAAAACTTTGCCAGGGCCTTTTTAAGAACCCTGCAACCCCCTGTCTGCACACTAAATAAGCTGGTTTGTTAATTAATTAAACAAATGGGAGATAAAACATAAGGAAAACAGATGTCAGTTTGTAAACTCATATAATTAAATAACAATATGAACCCCATTAATATTTATTTATTTAGAATTCGCTTTCTCTGGTTCTACATCATTTATTGAGGCGGTAGTGCATTCTGATAAGACATTTGTAACTGACAAGATGTGCTACCTCTGGTTCTACGTCATTTGTTGAGGCGGTAGTTCATTGTGATAAGACATTTGTAACTGACAAGATGCGCTACCTCTGGTTCTACGTCATTTATTGAGGCGGTAGTGCATTCTGATAAGACATTTGTAACTGACAAGATGCGCTACCTCTGGTTCTACGTCATTTATTGAGGCGGTAGTGCATTCTGATAAGACATTTGTAACTGACAAGATGCGCTACCTCTGGTTCTACGTCATTTGTTGAGGCGGTAGTTCATTGTGATAAGACATTTGTAATAGACAAGATGCGCTACCTCTGTTCTACATCATTTGTTGAGGCGGTAGTTCATTCTGATAAGACATTTGTAATAGACAAGATGCGCTACCTCTGTTCTACATCATTTATTGAGGCGGTAGTTCATTCTGATAAGACATTTGTAACTGACAAGATGCGCTACCTCTGGTTCTACGTCATTTGTTGAGGCGGTAGTTCATTGTGATAAGACATTTGTAATAGACAAGATGCGCTACCTCTGTTCTACATCATTTGTTGAGGCGGTAGTTCATTCTGATAAGACATTTGTAATAGACAAGATGCGCTACCTCTGTTCTACATCATTTATTGAGGCGGTAGTTCATTCTGATAAGACGTTTGTAGCTGACAAGATGCACTACCTCTGGTTCTACGTCATTTATTGAGGCGGTATGTTACAATATTTTTTTTTTAAACAGGTCAGGTATTTATATCACATATCTATATCTATTTATTGATCCTTTGTTGTACATTTGGCCATGATACCATTTCTCACAATTAAGATAAGAAATAAAGCATATGTAATCATTAAAATATAAGATTACTTATATTTTGTACTACAGTTTAATTTATTGCGGTTATATTAGTGTCTTATTAAAGTATCGTATGCCTAAATATATAAAGCATAATGATGACCTGGAAGTCAGTTTCTTATTTCTTTAGTAACTTTAGTAGATTTGATTTCGTTTCTGTAATATTTTGTGTAGCATCTTGGTTGCACTCTGCTGGCCATAGCAGTAAATCTTTAAAAGTTTGTTGTTTATCAAAAGCGGAAATTCATTACAATGGTCTGTATCAGAAATGAAATGAACCACATTTGTAACTTTTTTCATGAACAAATGTTAGTGTTTTTAATGTTAGAAAACTGATGTGTGGTAAATGGTGTTACAGACGGAATGCTTAGTAATGTGCAAAATGGGCCTTTTATTTTATCTTAATAAACAACTTTCACTAATAAATAATACTTAATAAATATACCTTTTCAAAAGTGCAATCTAGATATTTACGTGTGTGGGCTACACAAGAAAAGGACAAATAAACAGAAGGATCTTTAATGGTGGTAGCATGTAGCATATGCCCGTCAGACAACCCCCAGGTTTACAGAAATAGTTTTACCCAATTCTTGATGCCAATGAGATCGACCCATTTAAATTGGAAACTGGCGTCTGAACCACGCGTTGTCTACGTGTATTCACATAAAGTACACGTCAAGTACGTGCACTTGACACGTACTTGACGTGTTAAAATTTGCACGTTTTTGAACCACTTGGCTTTCCATACTTCATATTCGCATCTCTCTGCCCCGCATGCGCACGTATCCCGCGTTTCACGGGCGAGATGTTTACACTTGCCGCGCACATGCAGCCTGTTTCGTTGGCTTGTAATGTCCAGCTCCGCACCGCAAGTCTCCACAAGCACATCTGTGTTAGCTTGTGCCTGGCTCCACAAATGTACATTCAATCTAACTGCTTTGCTAATTTCACAATAAAGTAGCCAATGTAACATTTGTAATATTTTAATAATTGACTAAAGTAATAGGCTACAGTTCTTTATTTACTCAAAATAAGCAAATATTTCCTGTGAAATTCAGTAATTAAGTTCATTCTGTGAGTATTAATACCATTATATCTTCCCTGCTGAAAAAACAATAGAACTTCTCCCAAAACACAATCGAAAATTTGATGGTTATAATGGGAATTGTATTGGTTTTAATGTAAAGTCTAATGGTGTCTACTGGTATTTGATGGATTCTTTTGGTGGGATGTAATCTTGCAGATGGGAACCAAGAAAACAACAAAATACACTATAACTGTGATGGTTTCCATTGTTTTTTTATTCAGCGGGGTAACAATACTCACACTATTGACAGTATTGAGCTGCAAAATTTCTCAAGTTTGTTCATTTCTTTCTGCAGTGACCTTGCATCATTTTGCACTGTCAGGTACTGTGTGCTGTCTTTTGCGGTTTTTATCAGTGACTCTGCAAAGCCCACCTGGCGTTTTTAGTGTCTCAATGCGTTGGTTTTCATTAGGCTGCAAACCTGCAGTTACAACTTTCCATCTAGCTGTAGATTTATAGCAGAAGTTGAACCTTTCTGGTTCAGTCGCTGTTTCTGTTGCCACCTTCATAGAGCTTACGGTTTCTGACTGAAGAGGCGCTAATCCATCAATCATTACAATGTTTTACTGTAGCCATGGTCCGATGCCAATTTGGTTGACATCGCCCAACCCTAGCACTGATAGTGTTGAGCAGATTGGATAAGAATATTTTAACTTACTATTAGGGCTGTAGCTATTGATTATTTTAGTAATCGAGTATTCTACCGATAATTTTATCGAGTAATCAGATAAGAAGTGTTTTTTTAAATAAATATACAAGAGAAACTATGATGTATCTTAAAACGAACAACATATTTGTTTCCTTTTTTTTTTAATTCAATTTTTTATTGTTGGAATGTGGAAACTAAACCCATTTAGTACATTTAATTGCCATTACATTAAAAATTCAAATGTTTAAATAAAATATATATAATAAAATAAAATATAAAAGATTATTATATGAAATCAATTTTAAATTAAAAAAGCTAAACTAACTAACTTCAGCTCATGCATGATATAAGCATTTACTGTCTTCTTGGATGGGCTAAAGTAGTCTAAAATTTGGCTAAAATTAGTGGAAAGGATGGTAACTTGGAACAAGAACAAAAGTCTATACACATGACATTTCTTAACACATTTGCCTGCAACATGAATAAACTCCCTTAAATGTTTCTCTACATACTCTCTAGTGTGCGTGCGTTTGTGTCAGACAGAGAGAATGAGACAATCGACATGATACATGAATGACACTTTACAAAACTTGGCTAACATAGGGACATCATAATTAGCCCCCATATTCATTTACAGTGCTGAATAGTCATACAACATAAGTTTTTACGTGCCTTCATTTCAACTAGCAATCCTATTGATTTAGGCTAAATGCGAAAGCTAACATTTAACGTTATACCTGGTATTAGATGCGTTTTGGTCGATCGGGTTATTAGTGGACGACACCTAAAGGCTGATTTATACTTCTGCGTCGGAACTACGGCGCTGGTTTTCATTTATACTTCTGCGTCGGACCTACGGCGCTGGTTTTCATTTATACTTCTGCGTCGGACCTACGGCGCTGGTTTTCATTTATACTTCTGCGTCGGACCTACGGCGCTGGTTTTCATTTATACTTCTGCGTCGGACCTACGGCGCTGGTTTTCATTTATACTTCTGCGTCGGACCTACGGCGCTGGTTTTCATTTATACTTCTGCGTCGGACCTACGGCGCTGGTTTTCATTTATACTTCTGCGTCGGACCTACGGCGCTGGTTTTCATTTATACTTCTGCGTCGGACCTACGGCGCTGGTTTTCATTTATACTTCTGCGTCGTTGTCCGCGTCGACAGGCAATGACCACTAGGCGTCAGTGTCCACAGGTGTGTTGCTTGTGTAATAAAGACAAGAGCTGAAGAAGCAGCGGCTTGTTGTGTATGCTGTCTGAGAAGCATTAGCAGTGATAGCGGCAAGTAAACTGTCACTTTTGCAGTTGTGAGTTGTTAAATACAGTAAAACATGTAATGTATTTAGATAATTAATTTATAAATGCGTATGAATAAACCCAACGTTATCGGGGTTCAAGCAGACCAATCACAGCGCTTGCGGTCCACGTTGGGTTCACACATTGTTACATTTTTGGAGAGGTGCGCGTCGGCTGCGGTGTAGACTACGGCGTAGGTCCGACGCAAAAGTATAAATCAGCCTTAAATACAGTGTGCAAATGGGGTGTGAAATGTTTTAAGCTTGTCCACTTTTGATCACTTCCAGTGGTAGTCTGCATTCGTCCAGATTGCTTTCGGGCGCTCATGTGGTTAAATGCGTCCAAACAGCCACAAGAGACTGCCACATTTTTTGTATTCGATTTACTCGAGTAAATCGAAGAATCGTTTCAGCCCTACTTACTATTTTTCATTTTCCACTTCCTCTTTCTTTGAAACCTTAGATGTGTCCAATGCATCTCTTCTGGAGCTTCTCTGACTGAAGTATGATGCACCAGCTTTAGGGCAGAATGATGGTCCCTAAAAATACCAGTACTTTAAGTTATTTTAAGTTTAAAGCAATAAGATTGATGTGGAGAATTTGTTTAACTTACTGAGGTCATGACAGGAGGCTTTGTGGACGTCTCTCATCTAATCCTGCTTCTGGAGGAACCTGTTGAGAACAAATCAGAGTAGATAAACACTGACTCACCTGTGCGTCCTATGTTTGATATCTGGAAATTCAGATCCATAAAACACACTAAGAAACATGCTACCAAAAAATTCTCAAACGTGTTGGATTTGCTTTTGCGGGGGCTTTATGAACATCTTTTGTCCACTTACTCGACTTGTCCACCTATCTCTGAAGACCCTCCTCTGGGCAACATCTGCTGAAATCAATTGAGAGTAGATAAACGACACACCTGTACATCCAGTGACTAATTTTTAACCCTTTTTGTTCAATAAATTTTAATATTTGGCGAAATTATTTAGTTATTTATACAAAAACAATTCCCATTGAAAATATATAACTGAGAAATGTTCAGTTAATGCAGTTTTGGTATAAAGAATGCATTAAAAAAGAAAAGCAGTTTGTTTGTTCAAAATTTTATACAAATATTTTGCTTCAATAATCATCAAGTTTTGAATACGGTGACCCTGTCTGTGAAATCCAGGCAAACGTCTCAAACTTTATGAGATTAGGAGCATGAAGTTATAGCCATAAAAATGACTAAAAAAAGTGTGTTTATCGCTGTAAACAATAAAACACAGTTGGTCAAAAAAAAAATATATAACTCAGAAGGTGAAGTCTCTGGATCTTTGGTTTTCTCGGTCCCATCCACGATAGCCCATGATAAAGGGCACATCGGACGCCTCCGCTTCATCTGCCTCTTTGACAAAATCAGCCCAAGATTTTATGGGCTGAAGGTCCTCGGAGACGATTTCAGCTTCGGCAATCTCGAAACAAACTGATGGATTCATCCTGGGATGTAAAGTCTGAATCTGATCGCTGAATACAAACTGTGGCACTAACTTTGGTAGTATTGGACGTTCAGGTCGAGTCAACGATTTTAGTCACCACTCAAACTCTCTCTTCCTTCACGCAACAACAACACACCAACAGAGTTCAAAAGCTATGACTGACCGATATCCCACAACGCCTGGAGGGTTCTATTGCTTTATTACGTCATAATCATAGAGACTGGAAATCAAACACATACTACATAATTGCATTATTTCCAAGGAAAAAAACATTTGGAGTGAGTCTTGGAAAACAGTCTCATCTGATGTTTGTAGTGCCTTTCAGAGGCTTTGACATTAGCCTCTTTATTTTGACAGGACTCCGGACCTTTCCACGCCAAGCACGCATGCACACTCTCATCAACTTTACCCCAGCGTGCAGGATCGGTCGCATAAGAATCTGTAGTAGCTGTTAGGTTAGGCCTTTCTGGTTCAGTCGCTGTTTCTGTTGCCACCTTCATAGAGTTTACGGTTTCTGACTGAAGAGACGCTAATCCATCAGTCATCACAATGTTTTACTGTAGCCATCGTCCGATGCCAATTTGGTTGACATCGCCCAACCCTAGCACTGATAGTGTTGAGCAGATTGGATAAGAATATTTTAGCTTATATTTTTCATTTTCCACTTCCTCTTTCTTTGAAACATTAGATGTGTCCAATGCATCTCCTGGAGCTTCACTGAAGTATGATGCACCAGCTTTAGGGCAGAATGATAAAATACCAGTACTTTAAGTTATTTTAAGTTTCAAGCAATTAGTTTGATGTGTATAAATCAAGAGAATTTGTTTAACTCACTGAGGGGGAGAAATGATGGTAGCCCATGATGGTATAAAGGGCACGTCGGACGCCTCCGCTTCATTGGCCTCTTCTGCAAAATCAGCCCAAGATTTTATGGGCTGAAGGTCCTCAAGAGATGATTTAAGCTTCGGCAGTCTCGAAACAAACTGATGGATTCATCCTGGGATGTAAATTCTGAATCTGATTGCTGAATACAAACTGTGGCGCTAACTGTGGTGGGCTCTACAACACTAGGAAAAAAGACCTTTCCTGTCTGAGCATGCTACGCAAGTCCAGGCTCTTGTCCTGTCCAGATTGGCTATTGCAATGCGCTGCTGGCTGGACTCCCAGCCTGCACAACCAAACCTCTACAGATGATCCAATGCAGCGGCAAGAGTGGACTCTTCAATGAGCCCAAGAGAGCACACGTTACTCCTGTCTTTGTCAGGTTACATTGGCTCCCTTTAGTCGCTCGCATACAATTCAAAGCTTTGTTCCTGGCCTTCAAAACCACCACCGGTTCAGCACCCCCCCCTTACCTTCACTCGCTTATAAAGTCTTATGCACCCTCTAGATCCCTGCACTCTGCCAACGAGCAACGCCTTGTGGTGCCATCTCACAAAGGGAAAATATCTACATCACGTCCCTTTTTTTGGATCTGTTCCATGTCTGTGGAAGGATCTGCCTGTCGCAACAAGATCTGCAGATTCTGTAGCCATCTTTAAGAATCGGCTAAAAACACATCTCTTCCGCCAACACCTGACTCATTAATACTGACTTCTATTTCTTTTTCTACTTTTCCTATCTTTTCTATTCTATATATAAAAAAAACTTGTAGCTTCGTAAATTGTGGTAGGCTTGCTGAGACTAGTTTTGATGCATTATTTACAAGAAAAAAAACATGATAAAATATTATTATGTTAAAAAGTATTTATTTTAAAAGATTATATTACAATTTATATTTATATAATATTTTTTAAGGAAAAACAATTTAATAGAAAAAAAGTTTCAATAGAAAAACAGCTTTGTTGAAGGGAATAAAATGTATTTAATTTTTTTACTTTGGGAAGAGAAAAAACAATTAGGCTACAGGAGGAAATGTAAGGACAATTTTGTTTTTTTCACAAAGATCTTTTTTTTACATTGTGGTTCAGTGCTGAAAATGTATTAATTTAGTTAATATTAGCAGATAGAACCTTATAATTCTAAGCAGAAAGTAGGGATGCACCGATGCATCAATAACTGCATGGAGTCAATGTTGTATGTCTTTTGAATAATCCAACGTCTTGCTATGAGCAAAATAAGTAAATACTTGATGAAACAAGATACAATCTGTACAAAATATAGTTTGTCAGACAAGCGTTGGGAAAGCGGTGCCGTAAATCACGTGGGTGATACCAATATTGGTATTGGAATCGGCCAAAAATTGTTTGTTAAAATTGGTATCGGCCCTCAAAAAAATCCTATCCCTAGCAGAAAGTGATTTTTTAGAATTAGAATCTGCGTTTGACCTGTTCCAAAAATCCACATAAATTTCTGAGGATTTTAATATCGTAAATTAGAATACATTTAGGTTTGGGCTTGTCAAAAAAGTGACTATTGGGCACTTATATTTAAAACACTAAATGATGCCTTTAGTTTAGAAATAAAACCCTGTGTTGAAGTTGTTATTTTTGGTGTACCAGAATATGAAGTATTATTGATAATCAAGGTAAAAAATGTTATCCACCTTATTAGCGAGGAGAAGAATATTACTTGAGTGGAAAACAGCAAACCCACCTAAAGCTTCAGAGTGGATGTGTGACCTGATATTATGTTTGAAATGAGAGATAATTAAATATTTAATGAAGGGATCTGTCCAAAAATTCTATGAGACTGCATATATTTGGAGTGCATGAAGATGGATCATTATATAGATATTTGTGAAAATTGGTTTAAACATGATCACTATTGTTGTTTGGTTCTACAATGTAAAGACCATTATGAATATGTGACATATTTCCTATAAGATATTGTATAACATTGTAAAAATTTAACAATGCTTATTTATTTATTTTTATTTTGTATTATTGTCTGTACTTATTGTTGTTAATTTAGCTTTTTTTTATTATTGTTAATGTTTTACTTTATTCTGTCTAATTGTTTTGGCAGAAAGGGGTTACAATGTGGGAAATGCCTTAACTTAATTGTATAAAATTGTCTTTCATGTATGAAATATTTGCTATATGAAGTGCAAAAATTCCAAGGCCACGAAATGCATTGGTTAAAAGTTTATTGGTGAAAGTTACTGTGAATGAAAAGTTTACATACACGAAACACATATTATGTGTATTGAAAAAGATACTTTGTGGTTTTGTACACAATTAAAAAACATTTCTGATATGTTGTGATATTAATACTAAAAACCGTGAAAATGTAGCACTTATTTATAAAAAAAATTCTAATCAATTAAAAAACTGTATCCGTTTAAAACTCATAAAACTTTGTGGTCTGCATAGCTGAAGCGTGAATATTCCTTATTATCACCTTACATTTCATTGAATTGACTATTACTTTATGAAACTATGTATATGTTATGTTTGTATGTTCGTATTTTATTATTTGATATATAAGAGTGCCTGAACAACAAATAACCCTATTTCATGCAATTAAATCTATACAACCTGTAGAGGGCAGCGTTTCTCTCCTTTGCATTTAGGACTGAGTAACAAAGTTCTGTGCATATTTGACACTGTCTATGAATAAGAAGCTGAGATAATGGGCTGTTTGTGAGATGGATGTCTGAAATATATGCTGCTATATGGATCAAGAAGTGATCTACTATGATATTATTGCCATTGGTGGCGGTGTTCTTTGTGAAACATATGAAACAAAATACAGACCACTTCGAAAGACAAATTCTGGTCCAGAAGAACCTTTTGTTTCAGTTTTGAACACTGCACAAACGTTTAAACAAAATACCCCCCAAAAAACACCAGTGCTTCTGGACCAATGTTTACATTTCACGAAGTGGTCTATAGCACGTGTTTTAACAATATGTTTCATGGTTTACAATTCATCTCACAGATTGTGATTCTCCACTAACTGATGCTGATGGGTATTTTTCAAATTAAAATCTCTGTGTTTGTGGTTTCTGAGCGTGATGTTTAAGAAGCCTAATGAGTTTAGAATAGCAGCAAACCTTTAAACAAGAACAGAAGTAGCGTTCTGCTCAGAGAGACCACATGTGTGAGGTGCATGCATTTGAACAAGAGGCTCATGAGCTCGACCTTTCATATGCAGAGTAAAGGTCTTCACATTCAAGAGAAAAAAAAAAAAAAAAAAAGTTAAACGCCTTCTGTTTGCAGATGATCTGGTGCTGCTGTCCCCCAACAAAAGAGGGTCTACAGCAACATCTAGACATCCTGCACACTTTCTGCCAAACACGGGCCCTATCAGTTAACCAGTCCCAAAACCAACATCACAATTTCAAACTAAACAACATTCACACTCAAAACTACACATATATTGGTATAAACATTAGTAACACTGGGAACCTTAACAAGGCTGCACTGAAAAAAATTATACTTTAAACTAACTTAATTAAATTATGGACAGTGGTTCCACATAACAGAAATATGTTATCTTTACTCAAACTCTGAATGTATGATGAACTTAACTAAATTGAGTAAACCTAAACTATGTTCAAATAATGTCCAAATAACTTGAATCCATTAAGTTCATCCTACTAAAAGTATTTAAGTAGAGACAACAAGTTTCCATTACGTGGAACCACTGTCCATAAATAAATTAAGTTAGTTTAAGGTAAGATAGGGTTAGCTTATATTATAGCTGTTATAGCTGTTATTTTTAACACACACTAAATAAGCTAAATATAGCTCTTATTGTTAGGAGTTAGCCAGAAGTTGTTTTTTGTTACCCTCATGACATGCCCCAGGTAGTTGCATTTTTATTAAAGCAACTTAAAATCTGTTAGCATGTCCTCAACCCGAGCACATGCTCTACACTTTACCACAATGGTAACCCCCCCAAAAAGATTAACACACCAGAAACTTTTTTAAATACAAACATAAGACTATTAAACACAAACAAATATCCCAGTTTTATCATTTCAATAAATGAAGCATAAAATAAGATTTTATTTCAACATTTACTCTTCCTATTCAAAGCCCTGTGCAAAGCATGATGGGAAGCGGAAATCCTGTTCTTAGTTTCTATAATGCTACTTTAATGCAACTAAAATCATTTATGTATCTCAACTCAAATGAATTAAGTAAAGTGGTTCAAAATAATTGTGTTGTGTTAACTTGATTTATTTAAGTAAATTGAGCAAGTTTCAAATGTTATTTTGATCTACTAGATTGAAACATGTTCTTTTAAAATGTAAATATTTACTTAAGACAAAGCATAACTGTTTTATGTCAGTTTAACACAATGCAATTGAGTTTGAACATAAAACCTAATGCAATGGTGTTAAAAGAAAATGAATTGTTTAAGTAAAGTGAACTTTAACGTAAAATCATTTTTTTGAGTGTGTGAACGACCTGAGAGACGAGGCACGAAGAGCTTTTTACGTGATTAAGAAAAATATTAACATTCTACGGGTTCAGCGAAAAACTCACTTTACAAACCTACACAAAGACTTTAACCAAGTTTCAACAAAAGGACAAGCATACGAGAATACTAGGAGAAAACCTGGCTGCAAGATATGTCAAGTCCTGCCATGACAAAAGAACAACCAGCACAACAGAACCACAACCACAACTGGGAAACAAACACAACACTGCACTACACACAACCTGACACTGTATTTCAGGATCCTGTCACTTTTACTGAGACTTAAGATCAGTATTTTTCTTTTTATATTGATGTGTATATAGAGATATAGATACTTCTATACCTTTTATTTTGATCTTTTCTTTTAGATCGTTTTTGTGTAAAAATGTTTATATTTAATGTTTGCTTTGACAATGTAAAGCTTACACTTACTACCAATAACTTTCTCTCACACCTTGTTATTTTGTTATTTGCATTAATTGGGATCCTATAGCTTAACTGGAGAAATATTGTGTCTGCAATGGCAACATCAATACACTATGCTACAATATTTATCTGCTTTTGTTTAACAGGAGTGACGCACTGCATGCAATAAAAAATGTGTTCAATGGACATTTAACTCAAATTCATGAGTACCATTTCTGCAAAATGAAAGTCATCCATTCACTATAACCATAGCTTATCTTATTATGTATTGTCTACCAGACACCAGGGTTGTGTTGTTCCAGGCACTACGGGCCAGCTGACAGTGTTAAATCACGTGCAAATAACAAGATGGGACAGAAAGCAGGTGGCAAACTGTCTGATGTCAATTCTGTGTGCATAAAGGCGCTCGAGTAAGCGAACTGGAATCATTAAATCAAAACGTCATCATAAAATCAACCACACATTGTTGCAGTTATTATGATCTTGGAAAAAATGTATGGATTAAAATTGGAGCTGGTTTCCACAACAGATATTTAATGCAGTGCTGTGTTTTAGGATTGTGATCGTGAAATAAGATTCACTCAAACATTTGTCATGAAACTCACCCAAATCCATCTCCATTCATTTTACACCTCCATACTCTATATTTTTTTTGACATTTGTTGAAATTTGCCTACTTTTCTCCTGAACAGTTTTAGGAGAAACATGTGAGCATCGAAGATCATACTATAATGAAACTAGGGCTGTCAAACGATTAATCGCGATTAATCACATCCAGAATAAAAGTTTGTGTTTACATAATAATTTTGTGTACTGTGCATATTAATTTTGTATTTATAAAAACATACACATACATGCATATATTTAAGAAAAATATAACCATTTAAATATAATTTCTATTATTGGTAAATATAAATAAATTCATAAAATAAATTCAATAAATTCATAAATAAATTGTATGTGTTTGTGTTTATAAATAAAAAATGTATATGTACAAAACATAGACATATATTATGTTAACACAAACTTTTATTCTGAATGCGATTAATCGCGATTAATCGTTTGACAGCCCTAAGTGAAACACAACTAAAAATGTTTGAGAGGTTATGTTTGATAAATAGTTGAAAATTGTAACTGATTCAATGTTAAAGTATCTTGTTTCAACATCCCAAAATGTCTTTTAATTTGAACGCTTTCAGAGGTGGGTAGAGTAGCCAAAAGTTTTACTCAAGTAAAAGTACAAGTAACTAGGGAAATTATTACTCAAGTAAAAGTCATCATTTAAAAAATTGCTTAAGTAAAAGTAAAAAAGTGTGCAATTAAAAAACTACTTAAGTAGCTAGTTACTTTGTATCGGATTAAATACTATTCATAAATTAATATTAATGCAAATAATTTATATCAATATTTTAAATTATTAAGCAGATATCTTTGCAATACAAACACACAGAGACTAAAAAATAGACAAACACAGAACAGAAGCATTTCTGTGAATTTTATCTAGTCGCAATGTCAATGTAGCCTACACAACTTTAGAATAATAGACAATGTCAAACTAAAGTGAAACTGCAGAATTTAGCATTTACAGTTCATTTAACTAACTTCTAGAACATCTGTGGTGCTGCTCAAATTAAATACAAACTGATTTTAGACTAAACTTATGTTTCCTCATGTTGTGTTGTGAAAAACTCTTACTTGTAAACATACAGTGAACCACACGCCCATCAACAAGTTTTCTTCCTTCTGTTCTTCAAATGTTTATTTCTGCAAGCTCACGTCTCTGTGTCACGCGCATGTTGCTGCGTCTAAGAAACAGGTCACGCGGGCGCGCGCACATGGCGGCCTTTATCATTGCTGGCAAACAATATGATGTATTTGCAGTTTTGGTTTGATAGATAATAGATTCGTATCCACTTCTTCCAACGCGCTTTGTGTTCTGCGTGTTTCCCGCTACGTGGAGTAACTGGCCGCTTCAGATCGTGCTGCGAATTGAACGAATCATTTGAACTGATTCGTTAACCTATTCAGACGGTTTTAGCGATTGTTCAAATAATGAGTTTAAAAGAATCGACTCAAAAGAATCTTTCACTCGAGAATGCCTCAGTAAAAAGAGTAAAAAGAGACAACAGCCTTGAAATAAACAACGCATTTAATAATCCCTTAAAATGAAGGATCGAAGCAACGTCACGTAGTGTAACGAAGTAAAAGTACAGATTTTCTGTTAGAAATATACTCAAGTAAAAGTACACACTTTTAAATTTACTTTAAAAGTACAGATTTTCCTAAATGTTACTCAAGTAGCCTAAATGTAACGAAGTAAATGTAGCGCGCTACTACCCACCTGAACTCTTTAAATATCTCTCAGACTCATGGGGTCTTATAGTGAGTCATTAGCTTGAGAACAGCATAAGGACAGATGAGGATCAGATTGGCCTCTTAAAAATGCCAGCACTTGTGATTTCAAGCATTGCAGTCATAACAGTGAAAAACAGTGACCTCGCCCTTTATTCACAACCCCCCCCCCCCTGTGTGAACGCGCGCGCGCACACACACACACACACACACACACACAGTTACAATCAGCACATTGTTTGTTTCAGAATAAAAGGTATGCTGGCACCAAAAACAGTTGAAGGAATGCCAGCTCCTAAAACACCATTTAAAACATTATCTCCTCTTCTCCTTTCACCCTCTGGTTTTAATGGATTCTGTGACAAAACCCCATTCCAACTCTATCTCAGCCATTACCATGAAATCTAGTCTCATAGCAACTGAAAATGGAACCATCCCCGGTAAGATGGTAAGATGTGTCTGTTTGTTTGTGTGGTTGTAGTTCAGTAAGCACTAAGCATTTTTGATTTAGGAAAATGAATAAAGGAAGAAAAACAAAACTGTCTGCTGTATCCTAATTTGCACTTAAAATGGAAAAGACAACATGGCTGTATTGGGACATTTTATCTCAATCAAACCACCTTGTTTTTGTATATTTGCATTCATGTTTCCATTTGCATTTGAGTGTTAGAATCTGTAGCTAAATTACTTCAATAAAAAATAAAATACCTAACTTTTGAATGAAGTACATACAACGTATAACTAAAAATGCAAATGAGAACCTCAGAATTATCCTCGGACACACTGTTTAATGTATATGGATGCACCTTTACCTAACTTACCTCTTATATAGCATGATTATAGTATAAATTAGTATAGAGTAATACAGTAGTACGAAATACAGTGTGGCCTACATTTTTAATCCAGTTTATACTTCCACAAGAAACAAAAAAACTGAACAAAGAATGTCATTTCACTCTGTGAAGTGGATTTGGCTTTGCCATGTTGACTCCTATACAAGAAGATAACATTTTAGCATTTTAATATTGTAAGGGACCACCCGCTGGTCCAATGACGGTATCCAGGAACACGTGTGAAGCCTTCGCCACGCCTCTGGATAACGTCATTGGACCAGCGGGTGGTCCCTTACAATATAGACGGTTTTAGTGGCCACAACATAAACAAATGTTATGTGGCCCAAACTTAACTTTCGGTAGACTTCCGCAAGGAATAACTGTTGAATTAGTAATTTCATTTATTACATTTAATATACAATAAAATATTAATATCAATTATTATTATACCACTGTGAATTGTGGTAAGGTAAGGAGAGCGTTTTCAGCACTGATTGGTAATGTACAATATATCAACTGATATATTTATGGATTATTATGGATTGCCGCTTTAAAGAGGCATTAAAGCTACAGAAGAGAAACAAAATATATTAGCGTTATTTTAATAAAGCAAATGGCATAGTAGGCGTTGGTTTCAGTGACAATAAATCATAAATAGTTCACACAGGAAGAAAAGGCTTTTCATTGTTATTCATTAGGTATTCATCCGTCACCAGAGGAGAATGGGTGGTCAGTGTTGAGGCTGTACTGTAGTGATGGGTCAAACGCCTTTCAATATAGTCATCAATCACAGGCAGCAAATAAAACCACAAAGACTACAAGTCTACAAGCTCACTGTATGTGAGATAACCACACAGACTTTCCATCCATGTCTGCCGTATCTTCTCCAGAAATAGACAGAATTCTTCTTTTATTACTCATTATTTTAGCAGAAAGCCTAAATGACCTGTCATCGAAATTACCATCAAAAGAGGTGGGGGAGATTCTGCCCGGGGAAATCTGGCCCCGGTGGACATTAATGGATCCACAGAGAGGGGCATTACATTATGTTTCGTCTGACATATAAATCAAGACAAGTGCACCTCCCTGTTCCTCCTTACTGTAACAGCTCTTTACAGGCAGTTAAACAAACCCCGAGTGATGTGTATTTCAGCCACATTTGACAAAACAGCCGCACTGAATTAAACACAACATTTAAAAGCAATTTTGATGTATCTTATCATGTTTTGCTGTGTATTTCTTCAAATTTCTCTTACTGATGTGTTCCTTTATAGCTGTTAGCATTATGATATATATATCCTCAATGTCTTTCTAGCTATCACCTCTGGAATCATTTGCAGAGAAATGCACAAACAAAATTGTGTTTTAATAACAAACATAAAGAAGTTTTTCAATTAAAAAAATGTCCCAGTGCAGGACTGGTTGTCAATGGGTTTTATGGTGAACGTCACATATCTTATTGCATCCGGTACTTTTTTATGTGCTTCCTTGCATATTGAGGTCCTTTAACTGAAAATGCCTTTAATAGAGATATTATTAATATTATTATTAATAATTAATGTCCATCATATGCAGACTGATATCTTAATGTTTATTTTTCTTCTCACCAACATTTAAATATTAAAATAGAATAAAATGCCAAATATAAAAACAACTGGCTAACTGATTATCTATATATATAAAGATACCGAAATAGGAAGACACGGAGGATAATTCATTTAATTTATAATATTGTCAATTCTGAGAAAAAGCATACAGTAAATGGTGTTTATTTATTGTAAAATGATTCAGATGCGTTACAATATTTCCATCAGTCTGAATGGCATTGGTGTTAGCGATGCTGCAATTTAAAGAGACATGCACTAAAGTAAAGGTAAAAGTGCCTCACATTTTTAGACACTTTTTTGTCTAAATGGTTCCATAAATAATCTTTAACACCTGAAGAACCTTTCTGTTTCACAAAAGGTTCTTTGTGGCGAAAACCGTTTATACAAAGGTAAGAAAGAGTTGATTCTTTAAAGAACCTTTTACCAAAAATGGTTCTTCTATGGCATCACTGTGAAGAACTTTTTAAGCTCTGTTATTTTTTAAAAGTAATTTGTAATTTTTTAAAAAGGAGGTTCGGTTCTGAAATTCGAGAGAATGACGCAATACCGACCTGAATGAGAGATGAAACCCAGGTGGTTGATGCTAATGTATCATCAGTCAAAATGAAACAGAAACTCAGCCTCTGTACTTTGCTTATGCGTTCAATGGAATGCTGTGAGTCGCATCTTTCACCTTGACATCATCCCCTACAGACCGCTGCCTGCTCGATCACAGTGAGACAAAAAAGCAAGTGACAGCATCAGGACAGAGACTCTGTTCATCATTTGCCATATGGAAAACTGCTCGTGCTCGACATCAGAGGGTCATGGGATGACATCCTACATCCTTAATGCAGATCAATGAACACAATGCACTCAGGCCATTTTTTACCTCAAAAGTAACAAAGCTGCTAATGATCATGTAAATGAGTTGCTTGCATACACATGATCTTTACAGTACTTACACTTATCCTGTTCGCAATAAATGATACTAAAAATGACTTGAAAATACAAGCACATAATGTGCCAGCAGATAATCGTGTTTGTTGTGTACATTATTTAATACTTAACATGATTCAGAATCTATTGTGATGTGGTAAAGAGCATATCACCGTTATGACCATGCATCTTTCATCAAAAAAGGATGATAAAAAACTATGCTGGGGAGAAATCTTGAGTTTAGCAACTTCCATTATTTCACACTTCCGTCTCCTCATCATAAATAAAGTATTATACATATAAAACTGAATTATAAAGTTCAAATTGGACACCTGTAGATGTGAAGCTATGTAATTGAGACGAGCAGGTGTTAAACGGGACCATCATCTGATCATTGTGAGAGCTGCAGGGGGTTAGAATGTAGGATATGACTTATATTGTGTCAGCAATGAGCTGTGACCCGTCTGCTGGGCTGTCCGGATCCCTCCTGCTGACCAAACACACAATACAGAACACATGGAATGAGGAGTAATAAATCTTGAGCAAACACTGAAAGAGGTTAGGGTTAGGCCCATGACATTTCTGATTTCCAAAATAAAGACCATCATATTTCTTTATTAATAAACATCTATATTATTTTTGTCCAGACTTATACTCAAAATTACATTAATTATTACATTCAGGAGATTCAACAATAGATATTATGAAACTGTGTATTAGATTGCTAGACTATATGTGAACATAAACATTTATATTTTTACTTTATATTATATATATTCTGTGATTTTTGCAAGTTACAATTGCTAGATGTTATATTTACAAGATTCAAGTTTTTGTAATGTTCCTTAGAAATTACTTGAACCTATGACTTAGTTGTTGCTAGCGCCATGCACTAATCGAGTTATGTGAGAAAAATGTCCTTGATAGTATTGTATTGCATTCATTTTGCCTAAATAATCAGAAATAATCAATAGTAACACCAGAGACTTGCTTTTTCTTTTATAGGTTTCACACTGACACATATTTAAATGTAATTTCATTATTTTCAGATTGCCTATTCATATGCCCTGCGGAGAACACCGCGCCGGTCCTCGCTGAACTATTCATCTCTATGGTAACCGGCCCAAAGCTTCAGTCCCTGCGGTTTAAATTCCAGCAGGTTACTCAAACATGCTGACCATGTGTGGAGCGGGACAAATTAAAAAGTACACAGCTAGTTAATGTTTGTTCACCCTGGTTGGAGGAAATCTCAGAGGACCAAGAAATCTAATGTTTGCACGTGACGCCTTTCCCTCTGTTTACAGCCCCCGTAGACACAAGTGCCCGTGTTGACTGTTAAGAGAGAAAGAAGTGTTAGCTCACTCAGCATAATAAAAGGAGCTGCTGTTGTCTGTAAAGTGTACAGTAGCACTGCTATTGTACTGTAGTTTTAGGTTTTATATGTTAGAATTATTAACGGCTACAGTACAGTATGTGCACATTTTATGTGTTGCACTTAAACACAACTGACTGTCAATAGAATCGTGAAGTTTTTCTCCAATCTGGCAGGGCAGGACAACATCACTGGTGGTCTCCACCTGTCGGCACCCCCGGACATAAACTGCTGAAGTGTAGAATTTTAGGATTATCAAGTTTATTTTTCTAAATCCTTTCGTAGAATGTTTTAAAAACGTTTGTAGAACATTCTGTATTTTTTCACAACTTTTTTGATAAATCTATGTCATTACGCAATACAAACATCGCAACTCAAATTTGATAGATTTTGAATTTTCTAGTGCATCTAGAATAAATGATCATTGTTAGATGGTTTGTTTCTTCAATTTTAAAAATCTAAATAGTGTCTGCTTTTTCCTGAACACATTTCTGTGTTTGCAAGCAGGTATTTCTGTATCCTTTTTGAGTCTTTGACCTCAAGAGGAACCACATTTTACCACCCTGCAACAGCAACAAAGGGGTATCCCCCACAATTCCCTGTGTGGCATGCAGGAAGGGTCTGAATGTAGTGAAAGAATGTAGTGATGTCCCAGAGTTCTGACATTCTTATTGTTCTACACCCCCACCCCCATTACTTGTAAAGCAGAGCCGAGCTTTTGTGCTGCAGGAGAGTAGATTTACAGCGATCCATTCATCCAAGGGGGAAAAATTCTGTTACAACACCGGCCCATCATGGAAGCTCTCTCAGAGATTGAACTCGGGGGAAATGGGCAGACTCTGTGTTTTTACCCGGCTTTTCAATGCTGAGAGCGTCTGCAAGCATGCATGTGATCAAATGTAACCGCATTAGGCAAAAGTTGCACTGTAGCGGCTATAATGTATCACTTTATTATGAGAATCAGTTCGAATTTGTGCAGATTTAGACTTTGTTGTGTTTGAACTTTGTTCATGCTCTGCTATAAACGGTTTGGTCTTAGTTAATGGTTGGTTGTGTTCATCTGTGTTCAGTTGGTTCAGGTTCTGATCATAAAAAAATAATCAAGGGCTGTCTTTACAACTGAAGTCAGCACATCTTAAAATTGCCTGCATTGTTTTCTTCAGTGATCCTGGTTTTGTTATACTCCTTTACTTTTAATCTTTCACTCTTCTTTTGTTAATAATGCAGCTATTTAAAAAGTGTTTATAGGCATTTGTAAGACTCATAGATTGTCTGGTGTGTGCTGTAGGACTGGATAAGTGGGAAACACACAGAAATGGTAAACTATAGCGTGACTGACAAGCTAAAAGTAGAATGACAGTTGTTGCAATATTACTTCTATTTCCTCTTTTGAGTCCAATTTAGACACTCTTCCTCAGAGACTATACATCAACAAACACATTTTGAACACCTTCAGAACAAAATAAGGGGACCATAGGTTAACCTATTTTGGTATTCTCACGAAATGCGTATAAATAACACGCTGTTGCAAAATCGTGTAATACTTATGCAAAAGTTCAATTTTGCGTGCAGATCGGTGAGACCGGGTTCTTGTGTTCTTGCAAAGTCTTTACCAGCCACTTTGAAACATTTGGATGGCTCAAAGACGTTACAGTTGTTATAGTTATAGTTGTGGTGTGGACTCCACTATTCTATTAAAATTATTATTATTATTTAAATAATTGAATAGCCTTTGTGGCCTTTACTGTAGTATAGTTAAAAAAAACTATAAAAAAAGCTCTTGATGCAGATTATTTTTTACAAAAAAGCAACCTCAAATCTGATACATATGAATCACAATTGTGAAATAGGTCTCTCTGGTGACTGCATCCATTAGGATTGTTACTTATGGAGATTATGGCTCATTCCTGATTAAAAGATAATAAGTGAAAGAGAACAGTCATCTGAATGCTCTCAGCCAAATAATCCATAACACATCAAATCATTTAGAAGCAGAAGAATGTGTCAGGCTGTCAGCTATGGCCTCGGTCACAGAGATTTAGATGGATGAATAGCTCCTACAGAAGCAGTTTTTGGGTTTGATGTCCTTCAATGTCACTACAGTCTCATTTATATATGTGGAGGCACTGGTGAACAACTTTTGGTTCAAAATGTCCAAAAAGAGTGTGTTTATCTGTCAACAGCTGACACCTGGTAAGCGACAGATGTATTGGGGGGGGGGGGTAAAGAGCGGTGTGACAGGTTTGAGGTAACTTTACACACTGTGTGTCATTGTAAAAAAAAACATGCTTTATAACATTACCTCATTGTTTATGGTGGACCTGGGGTACAAACAACTACCCATTTTGTAATACCCAAATATGTAATGATTGACATTATTGCCAATGTCCCCAAAAACCTCCCAAGGCCTTGGTTTATAAACAGATAAATGACTTTAATATTTCTAAGCTTCTAGTTAGTGTTGCTCAACATCATTAATGTTTAAACCTCCTCTGGATATTAAGCTTCTAGTTTATGTTGATCAAGATAATGTTTAATCCTCCTTTGAAAATGCAATAATGGTTATTAATTACTTTAAATTTTCGGATGCAACTACCCAATAAGTTTATATATCACCATACAGAACTATTCTAAACTTTGTAGATGTAGAGCATACTTTTGGGACTCGGGTCACTCCCACTATAGGAAGATGTGTTTAATTTCAGGTGGGTTTTTGAGCATGGAACAGCTGTAGAAGAGCTGTAAGAAGGCAACAGAAATAAGACACATGTTTTCATTATGGAAAAGTAGATTCATTTTAGTTTGTAGCAAAACAATACGCACACACTGGGACATACTAACCGGAAGTGACCATTATTGCCTAGACAACACTGTGGCAACACACTGTCACACACATCAAAAACAATCAGCAACAACGTAAACAATCAGGAAATCTTTGACGTACTCTTTACAACAAACTACGATTTGGGACATAATAAATCTATTTTCGAATACTATTTAGGACGGATAGTATGCGAACTGGGACGCAGCAACGAAAAAGTTTGGAAATATTTCATCTTAAATATCCACCATTGGTCAATAAATGACAAAATATAATCCAATAAATAAAAACATGCTCATCTCTGCATCTTAGTCACGATTCAACTGGCAAACTCCCTTCATAGGTCGCATCGTCAGTCTTTCTAAACTCTTTTGAGGATGAGTTCAGGCTTTTGTCATGCTGAGAGAATGTCAGTGCCCACACAGTGACTCACTAGTGCCATTCACATTCTTTCTGTGTTATCAGACGAGAGTGTGGGCTCACGGGTCATCATGCACACACGTGCCCTGCCACTCAACCCTTACAAGAGCCTCACTATCTTTCCGTCTCCCCCGAGAAGATTATGGTGCATTAGACCGTTCAAAATTGCTTGATGTGGTGTCTTTAAAGTGATACTTGCTTGCAGAATTTGTTTTTACACTTTAAGGTTGTGCCAATGTCACACTCTCAGAAGAAGGATGTATAATCTTTCCACCCTCAAAATAAGAGTAAACCATAAGCCACAGCATATCTTTGTTGGCTGTTTCACATTCGATATTTTTGCCTCTCTGTCTATCCTCTGTATACTGTAAGTGTAAGGTATAAATGAAGGATAATAAAAATAACATTATACAGGGAACAACTGTCCAAAACAACTTACAATGCTTTAGAGGTACATTTTCTCGATTTGCGTGTTCCCTGGGAATCGAATCAATAATCTTGGCATTGCTATAGTGTTACACTCTTCAAACTGAACAACAAGAACAGCAGCAAACCACACATTCAAACCACAGGGAAATGATCCAATATTGATCGCCATTGCTTTTCTGTAAAGGGATGACGGTTATTAATTTTCTAAAAGCAATGCAGTAATACTCTGTGTGGTAAAATGATGATTCAGCCTGGATGAGAACTGATGCCTGCGTGTGACCTCACGTGTGTCATTAACAGGAAGAGACACAGTAAATAAGGTTTTAGCAAATCAATCCATGTAAGATTAGATTAGATTAGATTAGATTCAACTTTATTGTCATTACACATGTACAAGTACAAGGCAACGAAATGTAGTTTAGGTCTAACCAGAAGTGCAATAAGCAAGTGCAGGATATACAGTTGTGCATCAATACAGAATAAAGCAAACATTATGAAGAATTTACAAGTGGGAATGTACTATGAACATTATATACAGATGGTTATTTACTAAAAACAGAAATTTACTGATGGAACAGAAATTTACTGATGGATGAAGATGCCAGCTGCATCACATACTGTTTGCAATGTATTTATGCAGCATATTCATACAGTGACCAAGTTGTTTACGAGTAGATTCAGTATGTTCTTTACTAAACACTGCATGTATCAGATTAAAGTCACTTAATCCATGTCAAGGACACCTGCAGATTAAACATTACACTTTCCACAATTTGCATTCTTGGTATACTTGTGCTCGTTCATGTAAACACTCTATACCGAGTTTTTATGTTTTATGATTTTCTAACTTCAGGACCAGATTATCGCTTCTCACTTCATCGATCGTCTTTATGGACAGCAGGACAGCACGATCGATCCTTCTCTGGAGGTGACTGAGAAGCCCATCTATGTTTTTTAAGTCACGTTATAATCAGCAAACAAGTCAATAATCACTAAAAGGAAAACCGAATAGAAAAAGGAAATAACAAGTAATTTAAAAAAGAAAATAAATAAATAAATAAATAACATATCATATGAGAAGGATGAGACCTTGACATGCTCGTCCATCTATCTGAATGACGTAGTGCGGGTGCGCTGAGAGGACAGCGAAGGGAGGAGGGGCCAGTGGTCTCTCTCTCTCTCTCTCTCTCTCTCTCGCTCTCTCTCGCATTCAGCGCAGTGCAGTGAAGCTTACATCTCTTCTCTGAGTGCAGCGGTAACTACTGCATACAAGGGCTAGATTCATACAACATCATTATTTACATGCAATGGAGCTCTTTCCAGAGGGGCTTTCTCTGAACCTTTGGATTTTTACTTTGCTTTTATGGATGCCCGCGAGTGCTTTTAACCTGGACACGCAAAACGTCCTCAGGAAGAATGGTCATCCGGGCAGCCTGTTTGGATTCTCTATAGCTTTGCACCGACAGCTTCAACCTACCGATAAGAGAATGTGAGTACACTTTTTACGTGTCGATTATTGCGAAGAATCGCAACGAATAGGCTACCCAGATGCGCTTTAGGCGCCCCGATCATCTTCCGTCCATCGTGCACCTGCGCCCCTTATTTTCAAACAGTTGTGAGACTTTTCCCTCTGCAGTTGCATGGAAATAGCCTACGTGTTTGAGTGTCTTTTTAAAAGAAATAAGCACCTTTTTGGGCAAATGTTTGTAATAGTGTGGCCTAAGGGTGATTAGTTGGAATTAATGCAGTGCACTCAACAGTCTGTAGTCGATGGTATTGAGTTGCGGCATGTGGGGGGAAGGCATGGTGCCGGCGCTTACTTGAAGTTAACAATACCCAACGAGATGTGACATGCCACCAATAGACAATGGCTTTTCTCACAGAAAGCATTCAAAGAGCAATTCCACACTGTTTACATTCTTGAAAAAAGATTAGTAACTCTGTGCTTTGGTAGGGGATTTTGTAGTTTTTGCGATTCTTGAGTGTCATACAGTTTATTTTTATTAATTTTACTTTTTTTAAGTGCGCTTGTGTTTTAGAGCCAAGTTGCCTTGGATGAGATCTACTGAAGACATCACTATTTAGATATTTACATAAAGGTTTATTTTTAGTGATGACATGGGTTTTAAATGTTGTGCTGTTTCAATGTATGATTTTTGCCTTTTGTATTGTTATAAAGTCGTCCTGCATGTTAGATCTGTACTCTCCCTGGTGCAGTTAGCTTGGTAGGGTCTATCTGAGGCTGTAAAACATCTGTCAGGATGGGATCCAGGGCCCCTTTATATGAACTAGTTTTCTACATTCAGATTGTATTCTTGGATTCAGATGGAAGTGGTTCTAGATTTTCAGTTAAAACAGTGTGATAATGATGTGAGAGTGAAATGGAAGTGTTGGTGAGATGATGAGTGTTGAACATGGACCGTTGGTTTTCTCTGGGTGAGATCAGTTTGGGATTTGTGATTAACGGGAATGCTGAATGATTTACTTAAAGTGTGAGGGGGGTCATTGGCTAAAAAGAACACACAGGGATTTGTGTGTGTGTGTGTGTGTGTGTGTGGCTGTTTGTTCATTTGTGAGTGTGTTTAAACAGTTGTGTACAATGAACAAGTGTGGTGGAAGACACCTGTTTACAGCATCTCTGCTGCCAAGAAAGAGTACTGTGAACAGACTTGCTGTCTGTGTGTCTGTAAAAGTGATAGTGAGTCTGATCCAGGTTAGATTGTAATATGTGTGATACAGAGAGTGTTCAAACTCATTAGTGTACGTATGTTATTTTTTATTCATCTGTGGCTAAAGATGTAGAGATGTAGCTGTATTTTTTGTGCTTGTTGAATCCACACACATAACCAATAACACAACATACTTGTTCAACCATACAAGGATTTTAGGTTGTTCTGTCTATTTGATTGACTCATGAGCTGCCTGGAATTCAGCAGTTTGGTGGGATTTTCTCAGTTTACCCCTAAAAGAGGATCAGGTCTGTGGGGTTAATGCAGGGAGGAGTTTATCAGGGGCAGGAGATGAGGGTCTATATGTGAGAAAATGTCTTAACTATTATCATCATAATACATGTTTTGCAATCTCAATGCTGTACTGCGACTTTTCACAGCTCATGAGATTTAATGGAGTTCTCTGTTAGGTTTCAAATCAGTATAAACTTAGTCTCAGATGTTTCTCCTCGAAATGCGTAGGGCAGCTGAAACTAGAAGCAAATGGGCAAATAAGCAAATCTGCGCTCAGTTTGTGACATTGTTGAGATCTCTTCTGAAACTTACGGAGACTTTTTCAGGAGAAGTGCAGGAGACTCAAAGAAAAGATTTTACTAGCCCTTCATTTAATCTCATTGATGTCTAGGAGAAATACGTGAGATTTTAAAGGGATCTCATGTGTGATTTTGTTTCATTGGTCATTTCTGCCAAGAGTGTTATGTGTGTGAATAGGGCTGAACTTACTGCAGAAAGCCCATTTGTGCTGCATGACTGCCACTGCACTATTAGACCAATGTTTTCACATAGGTTAGGAGGTCTTTGTTAAAAGTTAAACCTCTTTAATAACAAGATCATTTCTAAATTAAATTGTGAGTTGCTTGTTTTACCGGATTTCACATTTCTAGTGGACGCCTGAATTGTGTGAGCCACTGCAGACTTTAGGGAATCATGTTTCCTGCATGCAAGATGTGAACAATCACTGTGTAACTGAGTCTCTGGTTCTCCTGGCAGATGCCATTCAGTTCACCTAGATTTCAGTAGCTGCTTCTTTTTTATGGCATACAGACTGTCTTCCTTCCTGACATTCATATAGCTTCCTGTGGTCCAAAAAGAACAAGAACTGATCTTCTTTTGTCATCTCAGAGAAGGAAGCCACGTAATCCTCAAAACGCTCGGATGGGCATGTTTGTGCCGCTGTGAATACTGTGAGCGGCTGATGAACAGGTTGGCATTTGTTTACACTGGAACAGGAGGAATCAGGGAATACGTACACCAGGCCATCTGTGCTCGTGTAACATGAGAAACTCTTTGTTGGAGGCCTCTTTTCTTTTTCAGATTTTGAGAGTGAACATATCAGTTGTGTCTTCTTTTCAGGTGTGATAATAAGTCGTGGGGGCTTATTATAATTTTAATTCCAATATTAAAATGAACAACACACCAATTGAATCCAATGCAGGACCAGACCTTTCGCTGTTTAGGCCATATGAAGTAAAACCCAACACAAACATAATAACACAACACAACCCCAGGCAAATGCATCAAACCCCAGCATAAACCCAAAACACATCATAACCCAACACAACCAAACTTAAATGCATTACATGTCAACATAACCTAACACACACACACACACACACACACACACACACACACACACACACCACACACACACACACACACCATAGGCCAACGCAACTCAAAACTAGAGCATCACACCTCAACATTTCCTAATGCAAACCCAAACGAATGCATCATACCCCAACATTACCCAACACACACATTATTTAACACAACCCAAAACAAATGCATCACACCTCAACATAACCCAAGACACATATTTAACCTGTCAAGAAACCCATAACACACCAATATAACCCAACTCAACTTAAACAAATACACCCCGATGCACATTCATCACACTTCCAATACCAACCAAAACACATAACAACCTAATCTATAGTTAAACCCAAGCCAAGAATTCAAGAATAAACTTGTTTTGTTAGAGTAGATTTGCAAAGCTAAACTATAGTGGCTGCACACGGAGAGACAACATCACTTGTAGCACAGTTTGTGGCCAGTTGTGAGCTGCTAAAACAGCTGCTCCAGCTTCGGCACGGATGGTTTTGGCCTGTGTAATACCTTGTATTAGAGAAAGGTTATGCCTGTGGTGTATTTTCTGATGAAAAGATTGAAACTTCAGCATGAGTGGAATGATGAGAGCTGACAGCTGGCTCTGGTCATTTTTTCCCGTTCTGTGATGATGAAACAGGTGAATCACTGCAATGACTCATGGTCATTGTAAACTGTTAAGAAGCAGGTTTTGAAGGAACGAAGGGTCGATTTTGAAGAGATTTTACAGTGGGCAAGTGATAGATTGAAGCCAGCTGCTATGATACAGCTGTGAACACAGCTGTGGGTATAAAGAAAAACGATGTGGCCACTCTTGACCACTGTACATTTTACTCTATAGCACTCTAATAAGTCTGGTCATCTGTGTGAATGCACAAATACATACACACACAATTTGTATACATTGCGGGGACTTAATTTCCATGCATAAGACTGCATATTGTCGCTGTCCTGAAACCTTGGATGTCCAAATTTGCCCCTTTTTAAGGAAATGGAAAAAACACTATACTTTTTAAATGACTCTATTATGTTGACAAATGGCAAGACATAATAAATGCTAAAGATATGAGGTTTCAGAAGGACAGCAGTGATATTATATCCTCTACAATTGCACTTTTTTACATTTTCAAATAAGCATCAGGTAATGAATTAATAAGCATTCAAATCAACCCAGTCATTAAAGTCGATTGACATTTTCTGAAAATCTAAACATGCACATTTTAGACTTACCTCTGTATTTTTGGCTTTATATGATAATTTCCCAACAATGACAAGCTTTGGTTAAATGAAACTCAAGCATTTCTCAGAGCTGAATAATAAATTCCCTTTATGTCTTAAAACAAGGCAGGGCAACATTCTTTGACTTCCGAAGTAACATGCTTTTTTCCCATTATTTTTCTAATGAGATCTTTTGTCCTTCCTTACGTCGGATAGAAATAAGGTGTGTCAGGGTGACTCGCATTCTCCACATTCAATTTTAATGATTTGTCTTGCATTAGTCCCTGAGTCCATTAATGACTCAAGGCTGAATTGTGTAGTAAATGCAAGACTGCAAGATCTCTGGGCCATTAGGTTTATAGCAGTAACAATAACAGTAGTAACTGTGGCAACTATGGTAAAATTTTATTTCGGCACATTGTTGGTACCATAAATCATCACAGATGGGTTTAGATCCTGAGAAGAATGGCCTGATATGTACATGATTGACAGTGCCTATTATCTCACCCTCACAATGAAACATTTCATTCATGTCTATGGCAGGGTATGTGACCCATTGGAGGTCTTTTTTTCCCACAACTGATCTGAATAGACTCATCATGGAAGGATTATGGGGCACTGGGTGCAGATATGAAATGATAAAACTCTTAAACCTTTAATGGCTAGCCTGTTTCCCATATACATTTTCAGCTTTGGTTTGACAAACCCAACAGTGTCTTTCAGACATGTGTTTTATTCACTATTACTATTACTAACTATTACTGAACTTACTGAACTTTATCAAATATTTATTTATGTACAATAATGTTTTATCATAGTGACACACTGACAAATGGCCCAAAAAATGAATGAACCACATAACTGATCAATTATGTGTTGAAACATTGATGCTTGGGTCATAATTGGAAGCAGTTCTTTTACTGAGCAAAAATACAATATTTAGCATAAAAGCATATACTAGCATATACACTATGTTGTCTGCATGAAC
This sequence comes from Oreonectes daqikongensis, assembly GCA_026939265.1. NCBI lineage: Eukaryota > Metazoa > Chordata > Actinopteri > Cypriniformes > Nemacheilidae > Oreonectes > Oreonectes daqikongensis. Next base: position 647,875 of record JAOTQM010000132.1, on the reverse strand, counting down.
CTCTATATTTCCTCTTCGAGGATGTGCTTAAAGCAGATTGTTCCTGAGGACATTTTGCCTTTGAATCTACACTCTTAAAAATTAAGGTGCTTCAAAAGGTTCTTTGATGCCATAGAAGAACCTTTTGGTTCTATAAAGAATCTTTCTGTTTCACAAAAGGTTCTTTGTGATGAAAAAAGGTTCTTTAGATTATAAAAGAGTTAGAAAGAGATGGTTCTTTGTGGAACCGAAAAAGGCTCTTCTATGGCATCGCTGTGAAGAACCTTTTAAGCACCTTTATTTTTAAGAGTGTATAGCTCAGTCAGAAACAGCACACAAACGCATTCAGAGCCTGGAATGAGATGCTGCAACATCTTTTTTTAACTTAATTTGTCTCACAATAAGTTCCCTTGTGTTGCATGTAAGTCTGGCAGACTGAAGCTTTTCAGTTTTTCATTTACTGAAGTGCTCTGAACAGTGAATTCATGCGAGCTGCCAAACAAGAAAACGTTCTGGAAATGTTTCATCAGAATAACAGCTGCCCAGTGCCGCCTGTTGTGAACTGTGTGTGAAGTTCAGTTTGTCTCAATGTCATGCTTTGTGGAATCTGTCTAGTAAATTGAAAAAGGACAATTAAAACACTCTACAGTGGAAGTTAGTAGTAGGCAATGAAGGAATCTCTTCTCTCAGGAAAGCTGTGTCTGGAATGAACTGTGGAAAATGGGATTGGTTTGTAAAGATTCCCTCATGTTCTTTACAAACACAACTGCCGTTTTAGAAATGTGTTTTTATTGTGCAAGAAAAGAATTTGGTTTAAGTTGTGGCCATGTATAGGATTTGAAATATAAACACATTTCTTTGGACATGTTCAGCCATTGCTAGAATCACAATCTTTTAGCTGTTCTTGCATTGAGTTACTTAGATTACAGTTTAGAGCCAGATTCGGAAGAGAATATTTATATTTTCAGTATTTTGATTTTGCCCGCCCTGCCTGCCTGTGAGAGCCGGATGGCGGATAAATTGAAAAGTTCTTTGCACGGGTGTGAATTTGCTTTCCTTTAGCTCAACCAACAAATGTTTGTTTTGCTGTTGGTGCGAATAGATCGTTCGTTGGAGATTCACCTGGTGGTTAGTGTGAAAGGCCATTATAGGTTCTATTTATGTTAAATGTAGGTGGAAATAGTGACTGGAAATGACAGCTGTGTGTATGTAAATAATTGATCTGGTGCAGCTGGCAAACGCAGGAAGACACCCAGAGATGAAAATATCTGTCAAATCCTCTTCATCAAACAGCTCCAGATATATTTACAGTAGACGGTAAATTATGCTGTATGGCGTAATGCCAAAGGCTTTTCTTCTCTGGTCGTTCCATCTTCTATCTCATTCTATCTGTGGCTGTATTTTCAAAAAGCTATATGATTTGCTGTCTACTGCCTACAAGGACCACTGCATCACAGTGACTTGACTAGTGCTTACGAATCCAGCATTTATATATCATTCATATGTAGGGCTGCACGATTATTTTGCTTAAAATTTGATCACGATTAATAACCACAATTATTCAACTACTATTAAAGTTGAAAACTTTTGTTTTTAATTTCACTTCAGTGAAATCTGCTGTCATTAAACTTCTTCAACACTGTATTTCAAAGCACGCAATCATCTGAACACTTTGCCCCAAAAATGTACATTTTGTTACCTTCGGAATGAAACCTTGCTACTCCATTTTTGATTTCTTCTTTTTTTATAAATCATTCCTATTGGTCACCCTACATGTTTGTCTGTTGGAAATAAAAATTATTAAAATGTTACCAGAGGCGGCCTTTGCCATACGGAGTGCTAGTGTTGCTATGATCGAGAACTATGGTAAAAACTTTATTTTCTGAAGCACAAGGGGCTCAAAACTGTATTAAGCATTTTTGTGTTTATGAAATGAATAAAAAAATTATGAAAATGAAACATGTTTTACAGATTGTTGATTGGGGCTCCCAAGGCCAGGGCTTTTTCCAATCAGAGGGCAAACATCACTGGTGGGCTGTATAGCTGTGACATCACAACCCATCACAATGATTGTAGGCGGGTGGAGTTTGACAATGATGGTGAGTTTCACATTAAAAAACAAACAAACAAAAAATGTTATTACGGCTTTAAGATCTGTTCTTCCGAAATGAAAGATACTAAATATCAAATTCAAGCTTGTAATTGATTACCTAGTACTTTTCCTAACTTAATTTATATGTACGATTAAAATGATTGTTTACATTGTATTATTTGCATTTCGTAATCTTCTCATAGTGGATGATCTTTCTGAGAATAAGGAGAACCAGTGGATGGGTGTAACAGTTCAGAGTCAGGGGCCTGGAGGCAAGATTGTGGTACGTCAGGAACATCGGTGAATGCTAATGGCCCATTAACTGACTTCCGTTTACAGGGTTATCACCAATAAACTTTACATTTCTCTTATCCTGTATAAATCTTAATGTACACTGATGTTGCATTGACTCACGCTGTACCTCAGTTCATCTGTACAGAACTCTATTACACAAAGTCATTTTTTTCTCTCAGACATGTGCCCATCGATACCAGCGTTTGCTTTTTGCAAACACAGCCCAGGAGGCACGTGACATCACTGGACGCTGTTACATGCTCAGTCAGGACCTGAGCATTGACAGCCAATCAGATGAGGACGGAGGAAACTGGAAATTCTGTGAGGGACGCACCAGGGGCCATGAAAGGTTCGGGGCATGTCAGCAGGGCGTGGCTGCTACCTTCACTAAAGATTACCATTATGTTATCTTTGGTGCTCCGGGGGCCTACAACTGGAAAGGTAGAATGGAATAGGATAATGTATCCAAAGTTATGTTACCACATGTTTTCAACTTTTCATCGCATGGTATAAACATACATACACAAATACACACACTCACGAGTTCCTGAAACAGAAGTCTGAAAATCTTTCAAAGATGCGTTGCCATCTTCCTGGAAATCTGGCAACTTTAGTAACTACATTTACCTCAGAAGCACTTGCCATGGCCTCTAACAATGTTTGAGCTCATAGATACCATTCTGATTTATGTTTTAATAAACCAAGTACACAGTGACCCCTGTTGGTGAGGAATAGCACTGCATCATTTCCCACTGTAAAGGTTGTTTTGTTTCTGCGTCGGAGCAACGCCGTAGCCTGTCAGTAAACTTTTGCCGCTTGGGATGTTAAATACAAAAGAACAAGTAATTTATTTCGATAATTCATTCAGAAATGAGTAAATGCGACGTTATCACAACATTTTTTGAACTTAAGGGATGGGTTCAAGCAGACCAATCACAGTGTTTGCGAACCGCGTCGCATTGACGCGTTGTTATATTTTTGGAGAGGTGAGTGTCAGACTATGGCGTAGGTCCAACACAAAAGTAAAAATCAACCTTAATTCCAATTCTCATACTGCCTCTCTATAAATATTCGATGGACATGCTCACTTTGTTTTATAAGACCATTACATTTTTCTGTGTATAACCTATAGCTCAACTTGTTGAACTTTATTGTGATGATGTAGTTTGGTACTCAGAGCGTCTCTTTCTTCTGTATATCTGCAGGAATAGTGCGTGTAGAGCAGAAGAACAACACTCTGCTGGAAATGGGCTTTTTTGATGATGGTCCCTATGAGGTTGGGGATGAAAACCGCTTAGATCCAAATCTAGTGCCAGTACCAGCCAACAGTTACTTAGGTGAGTCCAAGGTCCATGTCTACATTGTTCTGTGAATTACTCTGAATCACTCACCAAATCTTAGATATTTTATAACATATTATAAAACAAATAAAGTCCATACAAAGCCCATGGTAGACATGATATATAATAGAAAAGCACTGTGTTTGTGTGTGTTTGCATTTCTATACTTCCATCAAGTGTAGTATTTTTGGCACTTGTTTATCTGTTTTACTCAGCAGCATGTTTCCATTCTATTTCCGAACTTGTTAATTTAAAGCACTTCCACTGATATCTCTATGTACGCAGGATTTTCTCTGGATTCCGGTCACAGTATCACAGAGAAGGGAAAGCTCACCGTTGTGTCAGGAGCGCCAAGAGCCAATCACAGTGGAGCCGTGGTGTTTCTGCGGAAGGAAGGTGAAATGTCCACCATGCTCACACCTGAACACATTTTGGAAGGACCAGGCCTTGCATCATCATTTGGATATGATGTCGCTGTGGTGGACCTGAATGGAGACGGGTGGGTCAAGCAGAGACCTGTAGAAAATGAAGGAATGACTTAATGCCTTAAATGGAAAATGAGTGTTGTTTGTTATGCGAGGGTACGTTTCCTCCATTGGGAACGGGCAGCTGAATTGTGTCAATTGTCCTACAGATGGCAGGATGTTGTGGTCGGTGCTCCACAGTTCTTCCAGAAGGATGAGGAAGTGGGCGGGGCTGTGTATGTTTACATCAATAAGGCTGGCAGGTGGAAGGGTGTTATGGCTACTCGGCTGAACGGGACTAAAGACTCCATGTTTGGACTGACTGTGAAGAACATTGGAGACATTAATCTGGATTCATTTGAAGGTTGATGGTCAACAACAGTTTTTTAGATGGAAAAATGTCAGTTACCTAAAAAATGACCTTGTAGGGTGTAATATTTATATATATAATTTAATATAATTTTTGTTTTGTCTTCTGTCCGCCAGATATTGCGGTAGGTGCTCCATATGCAGACTCAGGGTTTGGTAGTGTGTATATCTATCACGGATCTGCTGATGGCATCAATACTAAACCAGCTCAGGTTAGATGTTTTGCACTTTCTGTCTTTCTCTCGCTATCTGTCTGTTCTGTGAAATGGAAAGTATCAGTGAGAAATCACTCGAGCTGGGTCGAGCTGAAAGCTGTAAAGCGCTTTATCAGAATCTATTTTTGAACTTTTTTCCAAAATTGTTCTGCCTAAAAGGTTTTCCATTTGCAAGATAAAACAGTGGTGAAAAATTCTTTCTGATATGTTTGCTCTTAGTATTAAATTTGGTTCGTATCATTACATATAGAATATCTTAATGTATTGTGTCTTTGTTTTTTACATTATTATATAACTTTATACATAATAAAATATATAAAACGATATATTTTTGTGATACTTTTTGTTTTAACCTTGCAAGAATGTGAAATAAATTAGCAGTGTTTATAAATAGTCACAGATATGATACATTTGTACTTCATAGATACTAACACTTGTAGCAAACATATCTTTGTAGATACTGGAGGGCAGACAGCACGGCATTAAGATGTTTGGCTATTCTCTTGCTGGAAATATGGACCTTGATCAAAACTCATATCCTGATCTTGCTGTGGGCTCTCTCTCTGATGCAGTTTTCATATACAGGTACTGAACGTTCACTTCACATGTCTATATCATTGGCACTTTATCTGATGAGTAGTAACATCCCTGTCATCCGCAGGTCCAAACCGGTCATTAGCATCAAGACAGACATCAAGGTCACACCGAAGGAAATTGACTTGATGCAGAAAACATGTGGCAACAGTATTTGGTGAGATTCTGACAAGACAAGAGCTTAGAAAATATCTCAGATCATGTGCTGGACATTTTGAACATCATGAACATCAATATTCATCATGTTGTATTTTTTTTACAGCTTGACTGTGGAAGCTTGTTTCACATACAGAGCAAACCTCCCCACCTATAACCCAAAACTCAGTGAGTGTGTTTATACTCTTGTGTGAGAAAATGTATGTAAAGTTATTCTACTGATTTATGCTTTTTTTTTTAAATCTAGTGATGTACACTCGAAAAAATGCTAACCAATGCTTTTGTGTAGGGAAGAAAGTCAACATCGAATGTATTTAATTTTGTTGGTTTGATGAAATAATTATTACTAGGTTCAAGAGTGAAAATGGTCTAAAGCTCACAAATTCTACATATTTATTTGTCTTCCAGCCATTGCCTACACGTTTGAGGCAGAGTGGTACCGCAGAAAGCTTGGTCTTCCATCTAGAGTTCTGTTTCTGGAGAAGGGTGACATGGATCAAGACTTTCAGTCATCTGGCACTTTGGAGCTACGGGGACAGAATAAGAAAGCTTGTTACAAGACCAAACTAAGACTACAAGTAAATAAAGCCTGTGGTTTGCATTGACATTATATTTAAGAGACTTTCTCTGAGCTATTATTAGCAACGCATAATGTGACTAAGTATGTGATGGTTTTCAGGAAGGCATTAGAGATAAGCTGAGAGCAATTCCTATTGAGGTCTTTGTGGCCATTCAAAGTGCCAAGAGAGGGAAAAGACAGAGCTCTTTGCCACAACTAGTGCCAATACTGGACTCCACTGTTCCCAGTAAGACCATAACTGAGGTAACTATAGTTTTGAATTCTACTTCTAAAATATTCAATTTCTTTTAATAATCATGTTAAGGAACTCTGAAATCTTAGAATATTCATATATAAAGGAATAGGGTGGTTCATTAAACTGATACAATTAAAGTAAATATTTGATTTGTGGTCTAGGTGAACTTCTTGAAGGAGGGCTGTGGCACTGATAACATTTGTCAGAGTAACGTACACCTGCAGTACAGATTCTGCTATAGAGAGACCAACCAGGATGTGTTCCCTCCACTGCCTCTGTGTGTATCCGTAAATTAACACATGTATGGTGCATGAACTGTTGTTGTTGTCGTCGTATAATAGTGTGATAATGAGAAATGTTTGATTGGACACTCAGAGAGAATGGCGTTCCAGTGATCTCTTTAAGCGATCAGAAGGACATCGCTCTGGAGGTCACAGTGAAGAACAGGAATGGAGATGATGCTCATGAAGCCAAACTAATGGCACACTTTGATGAATCTCTGTCATACTCTGGATTTAGATCTCTTAGAACTACAGTGAGTGCATCACACATCTTAACCTGTTGTGATACGTCTTACTTTGTTTTCTTATAAAGCAACATGCCTTACAATGAAATTACAGGTGGATTTTCTCATTCTGGAGACTTGAGAATAACTGCCTAAATCTTCTGTTATATGATGTGAAGTAAATCCCTGTTTTTCTATAGGATAAGCATGTGATCTGTGTGGCCAATCAGAACGGGTCTCTGGCAGACTGTGAGCTGGGAAACCCATTTAAACGCGATTCAGAGGTCAGTCAATAATCCAAACATACCATAGACTTCTGTTTTGTCCGCAGTTATGTTCATGTGTAAATGTTTTTGTAGGTAACATTCTATATTATACTGAGCACCGGCAAGATATCCCTCGACACCAAAAAGGTTGAGATTGACCTTCAGCTGGAAACGTAAGTCCGATATCACATGCCGATATGATGAAACTCATGTTCATTTTAACCTTACACTGATGTTTTCAGTGACTGCTAAAGTAGCATGAAGCCTGTTTAAGTAACTGTATGTTGAATGTGTATTGATATGAATGTTCTCATACAGAACAAGTTCACAGGAGGGGATGGGCAAAGTGAAAGCGAAAGCAAAGGTTGTGATTGAACTTCTGCTGTCTGTGCAAGGGTACGCACTTTTTTGCTATTTGAATTTAATGATTGTTACATTTCATATGGAGAAAGAGTGGCACCATTAACTAGTGTGGCATTCATTCACATATCAGTAAGAATGTTTATATATATATAATATGTGTCTTGTTGTTACTATGCAGGTCGGCCAAACCATCTCAGGTCTATTTTGGAGGTCAGATCAGAGGCGAGAGTGCCATGAAGTCAGAGGAGGACATTGGCAACTTGATTGAATATGAATTTAAAGTAAATGCTCACATATCTCTGATAAATCTATGATGTAATATGATTTTAAAATGAAAATCCTGAATGAGATTATTTTGGGTTTCGCAGGTGATTAACTTGGGGAAGCCGCTGAAGTCCTTTGGAACTGCTTCTCTGAACATCCAGTGGCCCAGAGACAGCTCTTTGGGAAAATGGCTGCTGTATCTGGTGAAGATCAACACCAGAGACCTTCAGTTAGTCACCTGTTCACCTGAGAAAGAGATAAACCCTCTCCGACTCAGTGAGGTAACACATGATTCCAGAGCTGTTCTTGCTCAACCAAATAACAATAAAAGGAGGTAAAAAATATCTGCCATACTTTCAGGAGTCCACATCAACCAGAAAAAAGCGAGAGCTTGAGGGCAGGAAAGCGCCTGAAGGGAGTAAAATATCTCTCTTTGCTGACAAACGCAAGCATAAGACGCTGGTAATGAGATTTAGTTGTTTGCAGTTGTAATGAATTCTGAGAAATAACAGGACCAAAACTACTTCTGTAGCAAACTGATCTTTTTTGTTATATAGTCATGCACAGGAGATGCCAAATGCGTGGAGATCAAATGCCCCCTACAGGGCTTGGACAGCAGCGCAGCCATCATTTTGAAATCACGTCTGTGGAATTCCACTTTTCTTGAAGTAAGAATAGAGGAATACTATTTTGTTGACTTATAGTCATATTTGTCCAAGTATGCTTAAATCTTCTGTTTTCTCTATGAAACAGGATTATTCTAACTACAATTACCTTGACATCATGGTGAAAGCTTCCATTAGTCTGGATGGTTCTGCTACCAACATTGTGATGAAAAATCCTGAGACACAGGTAATAGCATTGCCTTTCTAAGTGATTCTAAAAACAATGTCTTTTTTTACAATAGTGCAGCTGTTCTAGTAACAAGTTAAAACAAGTAACTGTGTGATGGGTTAAATTGTTACATTTATATTGTAATGTGCATGGAGACAGTCACTAGACTGAGTAATGCAAAGTCTTTTGCTTTCACAAGGGAATCCGATTGCATCTAAATATAATTTAGTTAATACAATACTAATGTATTCTTACTGTACATTCTCAGGTGAGACTCACCGTGTTTCCAGAGACAGTGGTCACTCCGTTCGGTGGAGTTCCTTGGTGGATCATTCTTGTGGCTGTATTAGCTGGAATCTTAATGCTGGCTCTCCTGGTTCTCTTACTGTGGAAGGTAAATATGAAACATGGAAACTAAAGACTGTGGATAATTTCTGGTAGAAAGCCACAAAAATATTTAGTGGTTCCAAACCTTTGGGCACATTATTGAAACTATGTCATTGTATTAGTCAACATTCTATTGGCAGTTATTTTATTAAAAAAGACAGCATGACATCTATGAAACATGTTTCAGCAAAATATTCCACAAAATAATAGGTTCCGCATTAATAAACAACATTTTGTTTTTCGAATGAAGAAATTTGTGTTCAGAGTAAAAGTAGGTTGTGTTATGTTATGTCCATAGTTAATGGTGATGTACTACACTTGTGTAACCTTGAGAGGAACTGACTAAAAACACTAGCTGATGAAAAATTCTCTTATAAATGATCCTGGAAAAGCTCTAAAACCCTTTGTTGACATGATATGAGGCCACCATTACTTGTTGTTAGATAATAATGTGTGCAACTTTTTTTAGACACGGATCTATAATGAACTGGATTGAACATTAAAGCCACTGCACCGCCATGTTGGTATGCCCAAACATTCTATTGAATTAATAGCGAGTAAGCCAGTGGCAAGGAGCCAAAACTCCACTATAAATGTATATATGTATAATAATGGTTCTTTAATTATTATTAAAAATTCAGTAAGTTACATCATCTCCACTACAGTAGAGTACATATTAGCAGACGGACAAGACGCCTAATCCAAAATGCAGATTTTAACCGTATGTATGCGCATACAACTTTATTTACCATGTACAGTTATTCTGTGCTGTACAATATTGTTTTCTGTTCACAGAGTAGCTATAAAACATTCATTTGACAGATGCTTTTATCCAAAGTGACTTACAGTTGAGGAAGACAACAAGCGATTCATCCAAAAAACACAAAAAGTGCAGTAACACAAAGTAAACATCGCAAATGACATTTGAAGTTACAATTCATTTGCATACTGTACATATAAACTGTGCCTGGTGAGCAGCAAAACAAATGATTTTAGATCATTATTTCGACTGCTAGTCAATGATGCCTCTGTTGCCTGGGCGTACAAACATGGCGGCTCGAACACTTCACCTCCTGCCTCTGGTTTAGCGTTCTATGTGCAATCCAGTCATTTATATAGATCAAACCTTAACATGCCATGTCTGCAATGACCCCTGAATTTGCCCCCTTTGTAGTGCGGTTTCTTCAAGCGGGCCAAGAAGGACGAGTATGACGCCGCATTTCACAAAGCCGAGATTCACGCTCAGCCTTCAGAAAAAGACAAACTGTCCACTGAGGCCTAGTTCTCCTCCCCTGGGTAAAACACGACCGCTGCAGCAGAGTTCGTGTCTGCATGACGCGTGGCCTAACTATTCACTAACTCATCTTTTGCTTTGACAAAAGGACGGGAAAGACGCACGCTCTTTCCAGGCCGCGTGAAGCTGAGCTTTGTTGTGTATTTTTGTCAGTCACCAGTGGATGGATGTGCTTTTAAATGTGCCGTTTTGTCAAGCATGTCGCGCCCTTCGCTGTCTCTTGTTCCGCAACGCTCATAAACGCAGAGTGGTTTTTCCACATTTCATTTCAAAGTGTCAAATTGACGCTTGGTTTTTAAACTTGTGTCCTTTTGTTTTTTTCCCGTCAGTGTGGATTTTTCAAACGCTCGAAATATGAGGACAGCGTTCCAAAATATCACGCGGTGAGGATTCGTAAGGAGACGCGTCTCTTGAAAGATGGAAAGGTCATGTTAGATCCCTTCGAGAAAAAGCAGTGGATGACCACGTGGGATGAGAACGAGAGTTACACTTGAGACTGTCTCCGCATCTGCTGTGGACGATTTTGCATCCGGCATCTCTGTTTGGGAAAGGTTTCAGACGGCTGAGCCTTGCACAAACTGTTAAATGGAGATATCACAAAATATGGACATGACCGAGTAATAACACAGCGTCAACTCTTGGATTGTCTCTGGGCCTAAAACCTCTCCCTTTAAAATGGATTTGTATATTTTTGAAAGACGCATGGGATACCACGACTGAATTGTCTTGCTTTTGTTTGTAAATATTGAAGTATTTTACAATGCAGTTTATTTATTTGTCTTGCAATTTTGTATTAAGGTGCCTACTGTGCATGGACTGGCCAAAGACTATTTTTCATGAGTTTCAGTAACTGTAAATATGAATCTCAGGCAGGCAGTGGAAATAAACAAAGTTACAACTGGTGAAAAATTACATTGGTTCTTTAATTTAGGTTAATTTTTGACTAAATGCATCAGCTGTTGCTCCTGGAGCTGTTAACAACTACTGATATGTTCAGAGATTCATGTTAAAGATAAAATGCTTCCTGTCTGATGGCTAGTCAGGTTGGCATTTTAACAGACTTCAAATCAAGTTTTTTTCCTCAGACTTCCAGAAGTAGTTGATTCTTTAAATCTGATATATTGACAAGCGGATGAAAGATTATAGCAGGCCAGCACATTTGTTCGAGCTAGGTCATTTAACAAACAAACACCAGAAGATACAGTATGACAATAAAATAAAGTACAAAATGTTTTATTGTATAAAGTTCCTCTGACAGCGTCATTATTTAAGAGAAAACTCAAAAAACATTGAATGATTCTGACTTTTTATACAACAAAAAGATGTCAAATGAAACATTATTCTGTAAATAAAAAATAAAGCATAAATCTTGAATATACAGATGATTTTAAAAAATGCCAAAAAGTTTTTTCTTAAAATACTTTTAACACATTTGCAAACCTGTCAAACACAATGTGTTTTTAATAAACGAATGAATTACACTGGTTATGACTGCAATGATGTATAATGTTATTGTCACTTATTAACAAAGTTTGCTCAGTGTTGATATAGTGCAAATATTTAACAATATCTAGATCAAATACAAGGTTTAAAAACAGCAAGAAAGGACATTATGCGCTTCTGTGTACTATTATACACAGATGGATCCCTATCACACAAACATAGATGTCAGAATGAAATGCTCTTCATAAACTCAAAATACAATTGGCTTTTGCAATAACAAAGATTCCAGCACTGATTAAACGGAAATACTTAGTGTAATATAAAATCTCCTCTAGATAAGCTCATAAAAGTATTGTTTGTGTTTGCTTTGCGGCCATTCCCACCGGTGAATACTTTTACACTTCGTCCAGTTTTGTTTCATCCAGATTCTTCAGTTTTTCCGTTACGTCTGCGGGCCTCAACGCTGGACTCGGGGTCGGATCTTGAGGCTACGGCAGTGGTCACTTTCATGTCCTCTGGACTTGTGCCGGAATTCCTCAGGGTTTGCGAGATCTGTTCACTTGGCCTCTTCCAGGAGGGTCGAGTAGCGATCCAAAGAACCAGACCACCGAAAGCCGCGATCAGCAGACCAAGAACATTAACTAAAATAGCTTCTGGTGGGGAGTCTTTATAACCTGGATTTTTCCTGCGAGACATTTGGAAAGCTGCGATTACTGGCTATACTGACTGTTACAAAACACACACGCACAGAACACCATCTTTTAAGCAGCACTGAAGTCATAACATTATCTTTCAAAGGGTTATCACAAACAAGCTCTCTGGTGCTCAACTTACAGGGAAAATATGAGTTTCTCTGTGATGCCCATGAGAGCTGTGGCGATCACGCTGGTAAAGATGAACAGGCCGCTATAGATGTGCACAGGCATCAGAGCAGCGCGCACACACACTGGAGTCGCAGGTACCAGGTAGACAGCGATGCCCATCACTATCTGATTATGATTAAAGAGTTTAAAAACATCACAGGAACACAGTTAAGTGACCCTTTAAAGGATGAACAACCGGATTTTACTTCCATATATGGTAAAAGTGAACCTGTTAAATCTTACCTGTGCTGGGTAAAGTATAACAGCAGCCAGTCCAACCCAACTGTGCAGGCTGTACATATTGGGGATATTCTTTGCATTGTGAAAATCAAACACAGCGACCAGAGAAATGACAGCCAGAATGAAAGCCAGAACATTGAGCCCAGCGTGGATAAACTTCATCATCTGCTTACTGCACTTCCAGGTCCATGGCAGCCGGTACACCACAATCGCTGAAGAATAAAGAGAGTTTTAGTTTAACAACTAACTGGGGAAAAATCAGGTGATTCATATTAATACTGTTTTAGGTCGTGACTCATCTCCTTCATAATCATTGTTTTTGACGGTTGTGCCTTTCAATGAATTTTAAATACATCAAATGAATGGATTAACTCTTACAGGCTATTTTTAAAAGTAGGCTACATGTTACATCATGTCCATACCATGTGTGTTCTTACTGTATAATTGATATTTTTTGTTTTCTATAATTCTGTATTTCTATGCTGTTGGGTTCTCTGTAAAGCTGCGAGACTAAATTACCTCAAACCGACCGAATATAAAGTTGATTTTTGCACTACAAGAAGTGTTGAAATGTAACAATATCGCAATAGCTACTTGTAGAATCGGAAAGTTAACTATTCACACACTGTCTGACTCGTTTTAACTTGACAACGTTACGTTCTTACGTAAAAGTGACGTTTTTGTCAGTTGCATAAGATGATAAAGTTATTGTTACTTTAAACATTGAATTAACGTGTCCGGAGTGTGCCAGGGTTGCAACTGAAAACAAACATTGAAACTCCTTACCGATTCCCTGAAGAAAAATAAAGCCGATGACCATTAATAACGGGTGCCAGTTAAACTCCGCCGATCCTCCATCCCAGCCGAGCCCCTCTCTGAAGTTCAAAACCCATATTAAAACAAATACAGTCGACAGAAAACCAACTGCTAAAGCCAGAGAGAAGAAAACGAGAAAACGCTTGTTCTCCATCATCGCAAGCGCACTCTTGGGCTCGGACAACAACACCACTTCTAGCGCTACGCAGACCGATCGACGTATGACATCAAAGTATCGCGATAAGAACGCACAGCTTGACGCGATGACACGGCCCTACACCAAAACAAGTGTCTCTCAAATTCGAGTGCGCCGCCTACTTGGGCATTGCCGACACAAATGCCATAAAATGCTACTTGATCTGCACCGCGTCCAAAAAGACTTTCTAGTCAGACAACTCACTGTAGGTTTTAAAACACAGACATTGCTTTTCAGTTTTGTAACTCACCGCAATTCAATTTATGCAACAACACATTACAAAACAATGACAAGGAGCATTATTAATAAACCTACAGGCTTTAAGTTACAAGTAAAGGTTTCAATATAAAAACAAAAGTGAAAAAATATTCATAAATGTGTTTTAACAATGTTTAGTCATTCTGGAATCGAAAGGAAAGCATGAAAATATTTTACATAGTTTTCATAGAATTCTTCAAAAACATCCTGTTGAGGCTTTTCCCACCATATAGCAAAGATGTGTGTTGGTTAGTCATAATACCATATCATATTTCTGTGATAAAAATGTTTCAAGTTTGAATGTGTAATTTTAAGACAAAAATATAACTGTCGTGGAAACAAGCCTCCATTGAAAACACTTCAAAAAATAAACCATTTCTAATACAATACCATATTCAGTACAGTCATCTAGAAATGAATATAAACTGTACTCAAGATTAATCGAAATGTCTTTTCATTTTATAAACATGGCAGCTGAAAGTGTTGTTCTTTTCTTGGACGGTGTGAATAATAGTGTCTCTATCGAAGTACACCTCATGACTGTAGGTCTAGAAAACAAAAGAGAGAGAAAGCATGTCAGATTAGAACTTAAAGTACTTAAATTCTAAACTTAAAACTAATGGTATCTACAACATTTAATTTGTTAACACACCACATCCCAGGGTTCTTTTAGGGGAACTCTCTTCATTAGAACCCCATTCTTGTTGTCATGGAGACAAAGATGGGCCTGCCCTCCATCCTCAGTGTGAGCAATTTCTACCACAGCCAACAGATCGATTTCATCTTCATATTTGACCATCCTGAATGTCTGAAGTGTCAAAAGAAAAACATTAAAATGATTTTACTCATTCTTTTATATTACCTTTATTTTACCTGGCATTTCTATTATTATTACATTTTTTTACTTTTATTACTGTTGTTTTAATGCTGCAGTCTTATGTTGTACGCTGCATCATCTTAACAAATTGAGATTAACATCTCAAGGATTATAAGGCACCAGGCAATGTTGTGAAGCAGTACATTTCAATAGCTAGCTAGGTATAACACCCCTTGTTGAATCAGTTTCTAGTCAAATGAAGTTAGACTGAAATGTAATAAGATTAAAATTATATTAGTAAGATTATATAAACTGTGCTCATTTTATTCTATTACCGTTTAGTGTTCTCCCTCCATCTCTGTATCTTTAAGTGTTAACTCACAAGAGATTTAAAATACATTCCCAGACAGAGAGAGATCTAGTAACACCTATAGTCAGATGTAAAACTTGGATGAGTAAGATCTGGCATTGGATCTAACAATAGCAAGTACCTGTATTGATCTACATTCGATTACACACCTCTCAAATTAAAAGACACCCTAAAAACAACTCTCAAAAGCCCACAGAAATGGCATCTCATGAAAGTTCCTACATGTCATATCTGGATGTGTTATGGAATAAGGAATCACGTATAAAGAGCTACAGAACATGGGAAGATTAAACCTAAGTAAATAACCTAAATTTCAGTCTATTCCCCAGGAAAGGTGTGACAGCACACAACTGTTTTTAATGGTGATTTTTGTCCTCTATGGAGCTGGACATCATTATGTTGTATGGAAAGAAAATGCTTGGTTTAAAGTATACAGACATCTCTTTTGAGTATATTATTCCTTGTAAGTGTGTGTGATAGACCAACCTCTTGTGCAGGGTCATCATCTAGCAGCTGGAATCTCCTCCTCACTGTGCGGCCAGATGAGGTCACGGTTACCTGAGGAACCTGTGAGAAACAAACCATCCAAAAGTCATCTCCAATCATTTTTGCAATCAGGTATTTATTCAGTTGTTTATGCTGAACCTAGAGGTTTTAAAATACTAAATTTAAGATGTAAACATGAAACCTAAAATAAAAAAGTTCAAGAATATTAAACACAGCTGCTAATGAAGCCACAGCAAACCATTACGTTATAGCCACGAGCAGCAGTGATGGAGAAGTCGGTGACTATCTCATACTTCCAGTCACATCCCGGGTCGGCCATGATCTTTAGAACACTGTATGAAGGATTTGAATGAGTCATTTTATTTGTCTCATTCAAATGTTTGGGCTTTATTGTTTTAAAGTTACACTAAAATGAATTATAATAGATTCTAGAGATACTAGTTTTATGACTGATGCTCACTTTATTGTGCTGGGCCCAGCATGAACAATCCTGCCGGAGTCATCCGGGTGAAAAAAGATCCAGTCTGCCTCCAAAGAGTCACACATCAGCTCTTGGACACCATTTTTTGCCTGGTGTATAGATGGCACATCACTGGATTAGCAAAATCCCGACAAATAACTACTGGTCTTAGCATGCTTTAGTGTGTGCAATGTAATTATTAATAGAACTAACTACTGTATATGTATCTAAAAAGATGATACATTTGATGGGTGCTTATCTTTAGGGCTAATTCTAGCTAATTTTTAAGGAGTCACACTGATATATATTTACTAACCTATATTTATGATTTTGTATATAGAGAGAGTAATCACCAGTGTTCCATCTGTAATAGAGCAGATATGATGGGTTCCTCTCTCTCTCTTATGGTTAGGGGTGTAGATATAGTGCCAGGGATTACCTCCAATCTGAACCCCATTCTCCAAGTATGACATCTCAAACAAAACAGGAGGACATTCTGTAGAAAAGCACATGTGACACCTCACTTTTAATGAACATAAATGTGTGAACCTGGACTACAAAACCAGTCATAAAGGTCAATTTTTTGAAATTGAGATGTATACATAATCTGAAAGCTGAATATAAGTTGTTGCTATAGGACAATATTTGGCCCAGATACAACTATTTGAACGTAAGGGTGCAAAAACATCAAACCATTGAGAAAATTGCCTTTAAAGTTGTCCATCAGAGGCGCTGTAGCAGGCTGTTGCTAAGAAGAAACGGGTTTGTTTTAACTCTTTCTATTGGCTTACTGCTGTGATGACATTGTGGAGAATAGATGATCCTGAAAGCTGAAATTCTAAGCTTTACATAGATACCAAACTTGAGTGGGTAATTCAAAGAGCGGCAGCAGCGAGTGAAGTTTGTAGGTGTGCTTCTGCCCATTTTTGTCTGTGATTTTGCTGCATCCACTCACAAAAATAACGTTTTGATATATTTATGAAAATAAACTTACAAAATATCTTCATGGAACATGATCTTTACTTAATATACTAATGATTTTTGGCATACAAGAAAAATCGATAATTTTGACCCATACAATGGCTGTTGCTACAAATATACCTGTGCAATTTAGGACTGGTTTTGTCCAGGGTAACATATATCTGTACTGTCTCATCCTCTACACACTCTTTGGCATACGTCCTATAGATGTGTCATATAGATGTGTACTAATTGTTTTAATATAATATACCGGTATTGTGAATAACAGAAGTATTATACTCACCATGAATGTGAATGTTGACTGGAATACCAAATGGAGCTTCTCCCACAATTCCTCCACCATTTATGTCACAATGCTGTCCCAGCGTCAGCTTCTCAACTCTAAACTAAAAAGACAACAGAATATTACATGCGGTATAATAATATGACATTGTACATTGTCTTCACATAAACAGTGTTACAGTCAGTCCAACAAAAATAATTTATATTGACACATTTACCTTGTTAAGAATGTACTCGAAACTGTAAAGCTTGACGTGTTTGGAGCTGTGCGATATAGCCAACACTCCCTGTGACAGCAGTACATCCACAGCTGTTTTCCCAAAGACCTGCACACATAACACCACAATTTATATTCATTCATTCATTCTTTCTTTGATTTGAAAATAATACAAAGCTGTCTATTTTAAGTATTAATGCACATATTTTACTGCACTTTTTTACTAATCTCCAGCATTCCCACAAAATCCAGAGGAAAGACTTGAAATATGGCTAGGCGCATGAGGATGTCATTCTCCACACCTGCCTACGCAAGAGAGACAGAGTGTGAGTTATATGGAATAAAACATAATGCACAGAGATGAGCAGCCATGAAAAATGTCTGACCTGTCGTTCTAAAGCTGTCTGTTTGTTTTGAATGGATTTGACATAAAAAGTCTCCTGGCAGGAGTCCCAACCTAAAGATCTGACAACAAACACACTTTTTACACATAGAACCATTACGGAATCTTCCTCAATATAAATTTGGATTTTTCACTTTTCTGTGGTATTTTTTTAGTGTTTAGTGTTTTTTTTACCAAATCAATTGCATTTAATCAATTAAATGCACTTTTGCATTGTTACAAAATATGTTCCAGATTACAGAGAGTAAAACAATAAAAATGATAGAAAGCAGGTCAAATATACAGAATACAAGATAATATAGCATACAGTGTATACATTTTTAATATAGCATACATTTTCCATAAGATGCACAGTGATAATAACTCAAAAAAAAAAACATTGTCTGTAGGAGTGTAATCGGACCATGATATACCCAAGTGCTATTAAATCACCTGAATTTAAAACGAGAGGAGAGGTAGACGTGCTCAAGCGTTTTCCCAGTTTCTGCTGAGAGACGATATATCCAGTCTTTTGTTAGAGCCAAAAGACAAGGCTTCTGGTCTGAAGCTTTTGGCAAAACAGTGTCCTGCAAAAAACAAAGATTACTCAACGTTAGCTAGCACAAACCTTTTTAGCATGTAGTCATCTACAGGTATGTAAACAGGTATGTTTGTGTGCTTTTTACTATGTTAATACATTCCAAAAAGTCTGTTTAATTACTTATTTGTATTATTCTAAATATCATGTTCAGATTTATATTACTAGAAGTAACAGACTCACCAGAGGACACTGGCACAACAATGCATCTTCAATCTTCTCTGTTTTGGGGAGCTTATACAGAAGTTCTGGCTGAGGCAAGAGGCTGTAAACAGGTTGTAACATTTTAGCACAAAAGAAATATGCTCTGTAGGTAGGGTTGGGAATCCAAAATCAATATCAATTCCGGTATCAGAATTTAAAGATTAGAAATCAGATACCTGATATAACATTAAAATTTCAATTCCTCTAATGACTAATCAATTCCTGCCTGCACATTTTTAGAAATGTGCATTTGTTAACTTGTGATCTGAAGATCATCTGACGATCACGATCAAGCCCTAATGAAGCCTTTACTTTAGCAACGGACATGTAAATACAAATTTACCATAGTTTTATTATAGTAACTACCGTTTAACCATGATATCTGTAGTTAAACTATGATAATACAAATTGTAGTAAATCCAACAAAACAGGGTTGCTATGTATATATGTAATTAACAAGCAAGCTAAATTACAATACAGTTGTATCTCTAAATGTTTTAAATCATTTTCTACAACTAGAAAAGGTAGAATCGGAACTGATCAAATTCAAATGTTGTGTTGAATGAGACCTAAACTGACCCAAAAAGAACATAAGGTGGTACTGTACCTGCTATAACAACACCTGTAATTATCAAAGTATATCCATCCACTTTCATAAAAAATAAGGGACTTGGAGGTCTTGCTCCAAACCTTTATGAATTCTGTATCATCCTATAAAGCAATAGTATGAATTAACATCAATAACATAAAAATCATCTGTAAATGGCACTAACACAGCTTAATACCCACCTGAAGCATAATGTTTCTAAGTATCTTGAGATTTCCTCCAAGCAATTTGCCAAAATCATTGGAGAAGGTTCCATTTGATCTCGAGTACAGGAGAGTGCAGCCGTTCTTACTAGTGCGGGTGCCCGCGTGGCGGCGCTGCGCTCGTGGAGCCGGGAGCGCGCACATGGAGGAAGATACACCATCTAAATTATACCAACTACCATAGTGGAATAATCTTCACAAATATCATCTAATCGGATGCAGGGTAAAACAAACTCTTTAACCTTCTTAAATACAGACTTTTCAGCGACTGGAATGTAGTATATTATCCAACTAACAACAACAACACTAACCGTTAACTAGTATAATGCAGAATATTCGCAAACAAGCAAAAATAAGCAGACTTTGCACACATTGTTGCATATGTAAGTTTACTACTCTTAAATATAATCATAGCATACAGTTTAGCGTACAGTATTGCTACAATGCTAACTGTTCTTTTCTATAGTGTGTATAAATCATTATATCAGCTTTTCCGCAACCCCGTCTGTGGCTAAATTGTGTTAATTTCACAAATAAATAATAGTTATCTGCTTTAAGCTGTAACGTTAGTTGTTTTGTTTGCGTTGAAATTGTTGTCGGCACACACTGCTCACATGTGTTTACATAAACTTCCGGGTTAACGTACGTTGACTTAACTGTTGCATGCTGGGATATGTAGTTTTAAACTTTACATCATAATATAATGGTTTAAAAGAGGGTTTATTGGTTTTGATGCTTTCATACTACCAGTTCAGGAGAATGGTCTTAAAGCTGACTATCCGTGCAGTGAGATGCATTCCCCGCATGCTTTACAGTGGAGGAAGACCACCAGCACCCTTAGGAGGAAGAATCCTTACTAACCCTGATGACATCTTTCAGCATAACATGTGGTACATATGGTTATCTTGACACATAACATTTACCAAGAGTACCAAAAATGCCATTGTTCTACCTTGGTTGTAAATTTCATGGGTACGTGATCATACTGTTCCGTGGTTAATACAACTAGACTTTTTAGGTTAATGTAAAAATGTTAATAAGAAAGTAGGTCACTGCAGTGTGCTGTTCTACATTTTATAGACAAAGCTTTTATAAATTCTAATAAACTTGAATAGTAACTGGTTACAGTGCTATTTTTTGAAGAAGATAAAAAGGTGAAAAAAAAGTTCATTGACATCTACTATATAAACCAAAGATTATAGTTATTATGTTTCATGCAATTTGTTGACTATAAATTGCATTTATTCTTCACTAAAGGTATCTACAACAACATTTATAAAAACATTGTTAGATTTTGGGCTAAATACAATGCATGCTGGTTGTTCCATTGTGCTTCAGGGATCACATGCAGTGGACTGATGAGGAGAGAGAAAGAGCTCAGCAGAAAGCAGAGGAAAACTCTAAACACAAGATCCCTGTAGAGGAGCAAAGTATGTATTCAAACTCCCAAACAAATAAGTAAAATATATTAAAGAATGTTATCCTTTTTCTTTTCTTTTTCTACATTTATGGTTTTGTCCCGTCAGCCAAATATGACAGAGACGCTAATAAATATTGGGACAGGTTTTATGAGATGCACCACGGCAAGTTCTTCCGGAACCGGAGCTGGCTGTTCACAGAATTCCCAGAGTTACTTCCTCCAGAGGCTGAGGATGGAGTCAAACAGCAGCCCTGCTGTTCCAGTCCTCCAACCTGTGACTCATTCCCTGGACAGCATGCTGACTTTAGAATACTAGAGGTGCTCAAACCTATATGCCATTTCTTTGTTGCCAGAAAATATAATCATTAGTGATATGTTAAATCATTGGGAGATTAACAACATTTAAACTAAACACTTTACAAATATTTCATAATTTCCTTGATGTGCAGTTAAAAGACTCAGGTTAATAGGCTTTGCGTTTTGTGCAGGTAGGCTGTGGTGCAGGTAACAGTGTTTATCCCATTATCAACACCATCAGGTGAATTTTTTTATATAATTTATTTTTAGTGAAATTCTTAAAAAAAGTTATTAAAAAAAACCTAGCTTAAAAAATTCAGCAGTCTTTCCTTGGTGTGTTGGCATTGTGTTCACTCAGCTTTGTTGTCAATCTGCAGGGGCAGTAAGGCATTTCTGTACTGTTGTGACTTTTCATCTCGAGCTATTGAGCTTGTCCAGGTAACTCACTGTCACATGTTTCTGCTTCAAAATGCATAATTATACTTGTCACCAACCTGCCAGTACATCAGACAGAGCCCACACACATCCCAGACATTAGGGAAAGCTTTAGGAATGAATGAAGATGAGGATCTGTTTTAATGGCAGCTGATAAGTCTTGTGGGGGTTGGATCTATCTCATGGTGCTTGATGCTTTTTGGTATGCAGAGACCTTCATCAAATGCCAGTAGCTGCATGATGATGAAGGAGGAAGTGACATTCACTGCATGCTGACAGCTATCAATACAAATCATTTCGGTGCCATCAATATTTGCTTTAAACATGATTAAAAGTGTCTGCTTCTCTTTATACTTAATATCTTTTAAAAACAGTTTCATTCATATAGTAGATTTGTATATTTTCTAAAATAAATAAATTCAGAAGTGAGTGGTGGCCAGGGCCAATAATATTATTTAGTAAACATGATAAATAATGTATCATTTGTGTTGAGCCAAAATAAATGAGAGAAAAAACTCATTGAAAAAACATTGTTGCTTAAATGTTGTGTAATTTAATTATATTTGAAATGTATTTCAATCATCATCGAAGTGCCAACAATTTTTTAATAAATACATTTATAAATTCAGTTTTAGATAATCACAGACACCAGTTTAAATATGAGAATGAAAAAACTCATTTGAATGAATTCCAACTTAAAGGCTATTTGTTTTCAGAGAGCATGACATATGAGGATGTCAACAATGACAGATTTTTAATTTATGGGTGAACTATTCCCTCAAGACGTGACAACAAGACATGTGTTTTTCTCCCTAATAGGAGCACCCAGACTATGACCCTGCAATGTGTCATGCATTTGTACGGGACATTTGTGACTCAACATCCCCGTTTCCCTTCCCTCCTGGAAGTCTGGACATTATTCTGGTGGTCTTTGTGCTCTCTGCCATCCACCCATCACGGTATGAGCAACAACATACAGTAATCTCCCAGCATGCACTTAATACAGTATCCACACACTTGTCCACAGTGTCTGTTATAGAGCCTTTGTTATAGCAACCGTTTCACATTTATCTTACTAGGTATTATATTATAATAGTGCGTAGATGTGTTTGTGTTTCTTCCTTGTGGGTGTATTTTAAGTTTTCAGGATGAAAGATTTGTATGAATTAAAACATGATGCACATCTCAAAATGCAAGCAAATGCCATGAACACGAATTGTAGCTTTGCAAGTTGTGATTTCGGGTACATTTGGGATTACTGGAGATTTCGTCAAACATAAACACTGGGCTAAAGGTTTCACAACACTAACCCAGCTGTTTGAAAAGTGTCATGGAAAATTAACCATGTGTAGATGTTTGACATTGTCAGTTTGCATATTTTACCGTAACTGACTTCCAAAGGGAATTAAGTGCAGACATAATTCCATTGAGCTGGAATTTTAGTCTGTCTGCTTATTGTAACTATAGCCACTATTCTAACAGTCCTGTAGACAATCATTTAGTCTCTCTTCTTTGGATGATGTAAAAAAGTGTTGCTACCAGCCTGTGTCTGTACTCAAATTTAACTAGAATGTTTTTACTAGATTTAATTTAACGTTTTACTTTTATTTATTGTTTTGCACTTTTTACAATCTTGCATTCTTGCAAAGCAGCTTTGACAGAAAACACATTTTTAGCACAAAACCACTTGTAAAAGCTGTTGAATAGTAAATGACAATTACATTTAATAAGATTTACCCGTGTTAAAAGCGTAACTCTGGTTTACTTTTTCAGAGCTCAAGGTGTGGTGAATTGTTTGGCTGGATGCTTGAAGCAGGGAGGAATCATGCTGTTCAGAGACTATGGCAGATATGATCTGTCACAACTAAGATTTAAAAAAGGTGATTTTGTCTTGATAGAATAAAAAAAAGAAAAAGTTTAAAGAGCGGGTATTTTATATATTTTGATATCATTAAAAATACATTTGCTGTGTGTGTATGTAAGCAGTCATCCAAGTTGCAAAGCCGAAAGTGCACGAATAACAATGAGTCGACTCTCATTCACTTGAACAAGTTGTCGGATGTTCTAATTTAATTTCTGTGACTGATTTGAATCACTCGGTGCAAAGCCCGTCTGCGTTTTGCTTAGACCGCCTGCAAAAACTTGAACACAGGCTGTACGTGCCAGAGCCATTGAGAGAGAGAGTTGCATCAATTCCGTTTACTCCAATGGAACAGACAGCAAAACAGACCGATCGCAACCCCCCCTTTAAAGACGTAATTCATTTAATGAATAAATAAATAAAAGAAATAAAGCATTTAAAGAGAAAACATAACTTCCTGGAAGGCTCCGTGAATCACGTCACACGCAAAAATTTTGAACTTCCGTTGTCGCGACTCTCTCTCTTAACGGTTCTGGTACGCACTAGATCAATCACAGCAGACTAGACCATCTGACCAATCAAATCAAATCAAATGCTTTTGTACGTTTTTTGTTTGGTGTTTACTGGGCTGTCACTGAGGCAACTTTAAAGGACATAACTCAGTTTCTGGCAATCTCATGTTAATGTTGAGTACCTATAGAGTAGTACTGCTTCCTTCATATCTCTAAAGATTCTTTAGTTTAGACAGATACAGCAATACGATTCTTTCCGAGAACAGTCGATCTCTTGGAGGCATGCAGTGGGCGGAGCTAAAGCACACAATACATCATTGCGTTATCCCTGGATAACTTTTGATTCACTACACGTTCGTGCTGTTTACATTATATGCACTTATGTGCCGATTGTCAACAAAACACTGACATTTGATGAAGTTTCACCTGCTATGACCAAGAGAATTGCCCATAAAAGGAATAAGGCAAATTTGTTACGCAACAATTAGCTCGTTGTTAAATGTTCGAAAAAAACTTTCCGATACTTGTACGAACCCTGATGGAGTGGATCTGGCACAGACAAACTCTGTCATACATCCAACTCTTTTTTTGACACTTTGCCCATGTTTAGCAGTGTAAAGTCAGAATGCATGAAACAGCGTTGACTCCCCCTTTAATTTGTCAGGAAGGTTTGAAGATATTCGTCAAGTGTGAGGGACATTTTATATGTAGTGTTCCAAATAAAATAGCTTACAGCACCTCTTTTTATCAAAATCTTGCCAATCACACGTGCATGGAGAGAGTTCTTTCATGGTCAGAGCTGCATATCTGGTGTGACTGTGTAGCATTGTCACCTTATCTGTACAGCATTAGAATGTGAATGACTAACTAGGTAATCTAAATAAACTTAATTCTTGTTTTTAATGCTTATATAAACATGAATGCCCATTCCTTCCACTTTCTGCAGGTCAGTGTCTGTCTGACAATTTCTATACACGTCAGGATGGGACCTGCGTGTATTTCTTCACAAAAGGTAATAACTTGTTTAGCATGTTTTAGAGATTGGTGTATTCCTTGTATTCATACTGCATGTCTATAAAGTTCTGTTTGTTTGACAGATGAGGTCCATAATTTGTTCTTTAATGCTGGTTTGGAAGAGCTTCAGAATTTAGAAGACAGAAGACTGCAGGTAAACAGAGGAAAGAAGGTGGTAATGCACAGAGTGTGGATGCAGAGCAAATACCGGAAACCTTATCTGCTTTCATCATCTGTCTAGCAGACATCTATGAGCTTTCTAAAAAAAAACTGGGCCTTGTCATGAAAACACTATGACTTCAAGACTGAAGGAAATTGTCTTTGTGATTTGTCAAGCATAACAAATGATCAAGAGGACATCATAAAAACTTCCAGAAAGAATACAGGTGTCAATAGAAAGATTTTTTTTAATCTCCAGACATTGTTTTTGAGAAAAAACTCAATATAAGTCACCTTGGAGACCATTCTAGGTAAGGCATTAAAATAAATTATTACATACATAATATTAAGTACTTTGAAGTACCATTTGCTTTTTTGCAACACAGTAAAAACTGTTCATTGCCACTAAAGAGCAATTTAAAGCGGGAAAATTGTTGCAAAAAATTTAAATGTACTTTTTATTCTGTAAATCTGTATGCTCAGACTTTTTATAAGGTGAGATGTGGTGTATATGTTTTATTTGTAATGTTTTAACTGTGTACTGGCAGCTTGACATACAAGGAAATAAACATTTTTACTACAAACTTGTGGGGTATTTATCTCACAATACTGTATTTATGTCTGTCTGTCTGTCACTGTTTAGCCCAACATCCATGTGTGCTGTAAATATAACTTTGAGCAGCCCATAGGACTCTGTCACCCGCCATCACATTAAGATGAGTGTCAAGTATCGCGATAATATTCCCAGGAGCTTCACGTCTTTATTAGTTCACATTATTTCTTCAGTAGTAGCAGCAGGCGACTTGAGACGCACTGCAGAGGGCGATGATGGTTTGTGTGTCTGTCCCAAGTGTTGACAGCCCCTCCTCCACCAGATGAAAAAACAACATCATCATTCATTTAACCTCCCACATTTTGTCTGATGTCGTTAGAGTGGACAGCTGATTGATGTTTTTGCTGTACGGTTCTCCAAAGAGGCTGGATGAGTGCGCAAAGTAACAGTGGAAGTTTGGAAGGGGCGCCATCTTGGCTCCAACAGCAGCAGCGGCTCCCGAGCGCGTCCCCGGCGCCGCTTTCACTCACGCACGGCGCGCCACTCGCACCAGCTAAAGAAGGTAAAGTGTGCTTAGTTTATTCGCGAAACTCTGGAGGTTTGGATACCGGACGGGTGTTGGTAAAAGGTGTTGATAAGTGACTTAAAATCAGCTTAACATTTGAGTTGCGAGTTACAGTGTGAGGTTAGCAAGCTTCGATCGGGTTAGCTCTTTAGCATGCTAGCACATTAGCTTCTTAGCTTGTCAGCCTTTTGATTGGTTGGCTGTGCTAGCCGTAGCATGTTAGCGTCTTGGCTAGGTAGCCTCCCAACGCACTAGCTAGCATGTATTGACAGAATAGACTAGCATGGATAGCTAGTACAGTAGCATGCTAATATCATAAAGTAGACTTGTATATGGATATGCTTTTAGCTTGTTAGCCTATTTGCTGATTAGCGTGCTAAACTTATACTGTACTTAAGTGTATCTGCCCTCTGAAGTCCGAAAAGAAAATACCAAGTGACAGTTTATGTGTTTGTCTGTTATGTTTGCTGATTTGATATTGCATTTAATGCTTATGTTGGAATGGGCGATTTTTTTACTTAATTTTAAGGTTTTAGTAAACAGGAGTGTTACTTGAAGACTCTGGTTTATGTAAAGATGTCTGATGACAATCAGGGTCGCTTACAGAGCTAATAAACTTGTTTTGTTGTTTTTAACCATTCAGTTATAAGAACTTTCCTCGTTAATAAACTTTGACGAATTATGATAATAGAGTGAAAAATATATTTCATTTAAATGCCATGTTAACGTGATGTATCAGTGTCATACAAAGGTGTGTTATTCTTTGAAGAAAATGCATTTACTTGCAAGCTGTTGGCCATATCTGTACTGTATTGCTGTAGGTATGACATGGTGCTGTGAATATTAGGATACATTTGGACTTGTTGCCCAGTTGTCAACTTGCATCAGTCAACACCATTTTTTGACCATTTATCCAGTCATTGAGCATTATATCCTTAACACTAACGTGTCTGTGTGTCAGCGAACCTAAGGAGACCGTATGGATATACTGTTCTTTCCATGCATATTGCAGAGTCTAAAGATCAGTGATATTCCTCCAGGGAGATGTTTTAAAAAAGGAATACTTACGCATAACAATCTCTGATGAGTTGCACTGCAAGAGAACATGGGAAGTTGATCATTGGTTTGAATTTTTGTTCGGGATTATAGGTTAAAGTCCCCCCCAGCTCCCCCCAACTGTTTTGCAAAATGATAATGTTGTTTCACATCACAATTGTGGTACAAGTATTTTATACGATATGAGTATATACAGGAGTTTCAGTTTTGAAACGTATCAGCAAAACTGGTTGCATAAAACCCAAAGGAGATGTTTTTGATTGACAGTGCAAGTATGTGTCAGAAACAGGTGGACATGGTGCCTGTGAGGAGCACAGCTAAAATGACATCCCTGCATTGTAAGGGTTCACCCTCCTGCCTGTGCAGGGGCCTGAGAGAGCAGGAGACCCATGCAGAATGTCAAGGAAATGATGTCTCTTCACCAGAGAGAATGAGCGAAAGGACAAAGAGCAAGAGGCAGGATTGAGTATCACTCCTGTGCAGTGCGCTTGTGGTCGAGATGTTTTCTAAGATGTCAAAATCTAATTAATGACACCTTGCTGATGCTTTTCAGCTGCATCTGTTTGTTGTACCTATGACCACCAGATCTGTTGTTTTGAAGTATAAATGAGTTATTTGGTGCTTTTAAAGCTTTGTCCACGGAATCGGCGGCTGCTCGAAATAGCCTCACCTTTTCCTTGTGGCCTCCATTATAGACTGACTCAAATGATGAATCTTCACTGCAGTCCTGTTTATGCACAGGCCTGATAACACACTGATCTTTGCACTGCCATTTTGTGTCAGTGGGAATGCACTGAGCGTCCATATTGGCTCTTGGTCCTCGAGAGAGAGAAAGAGAGAAAGAAGATAAGTCTAGTTATGCAGCCAATCACTACATTGCCAGAACAGCAGTTACTTTGTTGTTTTAGTCCTATTCAGAGTGTCACAGAAATGGATACGCAAGGGTTTCCAGGGTTATTTCAATGGTTTTTGAGCTCATTTTGAATGGGTTATATATTTATGGGTGCCACCACCACCATGTTAAAATTTTCAGTGGGAACCCTGGAACATTTTTTAAACCCTGACTTGTTGATTATTATTGATTACTGATTTGAAGGGTGTCAATCCTCATTTCATTTTAAACCTGTATGATTTTCCTCTGACATTTCTCAAAATCTGTTTTATGTTCTGCAAAGTCTGACTTAGTGTGTGTACAATGGAAGTCAATGGGAACCAATGTTATTTGGTTACAAATCATGTTCTACAAAGTATCTTAATAAACAAAAATCATTTGGAGTTGTTACCAGTGTCATCATCCAGACATTTTGAACGTGTGACGTAAGTGTCCAAATACTTTTTGAGACATGTAAGAATGAAACACTTCCTCATCTTTTTAATTTAATAGGCAGTTGACAGATTAATGTGCTAATGTGCTCTTCTCTCTCTCACTCGGTCTTTGTTTTCTCTCTTACTAAGTGACACTGATTAAATAGTTCTTCATATAAATGATGTAACTGAGTACAACACTGTCTGCGACTGGACTGATTTAATATAATGACTCTCTTTTCCATTGACGGTTATCATAGGCACAATAAAACATTTACTACAATTTAGGCTTGTGCCGGTAGTACATTTTTATGTTGCGGTAATTGATGAAGCTTTTATTACGGTGGACGGTATTATCACGGTGATGAAATGCATTACAAAAACAGGTCGAAAACATAAGCAAAGTTCAGTGTTATAGTGTAAATAACAAGTTTAATAACTTTTTCAAATATTAACCAATAATAAAAAATGAAAAGTAGCCTACAGCTTATTGATCATTTGTCAGGTGTTTAATTAAATATGATAAAATATATTTTATTCCATACTATCTTAATAAGTGAACACAGTGATGATTAAGCTAAACTTTACTTGCTGTACAATAGTGTATTCAACATACATAGTCAAATACATCTGTAACATAATATTTATGAATTGATATTTAAATGGTCATTTTTACTGACACATCACT
Source organism: Oreonectes daqikongensis (assembly GCA_026939265.1). Classification (NCBI taxonomy): domain Eukaryota; kingdom Metazoa; phylum Chordata; class Actinopteri; order Cypriniformes; family Nemacheilidae; genus Oreonectes; species Oreonectes daqikongensis. The sequence goes on along the minus strand of JAOTQM010000132.1, from coordinate 618,335 downwards.
TCATTATAAATAATTACCTGTCAGTGTCAGTGCAACAATAGTGCTAATTCATGTTTTTATCCGTATAGCAAGCAGTAGGATAACTTATATAGCTTAATAGACATTTAAAGGCAGCACTCTGTGGCAAGATATGACTGTGTTGCATTCCATCTTCAACTTGAAGTCAAAATAATTGTTCTGCCACACTGCCATTATTAATTACATAACTTATATTAGCGGATTTCTGCACTTTATTTGCTAAATTACGAGACGCAAACTTTAGCGTAGCTAGCGGACCAAGCTAACTCTTCAACTGTTAGGAATGCAAATGGCAATAATCCATGCAATTTGGGCATTTTAGTTTAGATATTTGTTTTTATGTAGTATTCAGAAACACATAAATATGAGAAGTGGCGTGACACAACTCATATTTCGTCTTCGTTCGGCAGAGCTCCGCCTTCCGCCATTCTAATCCACGTGAGGCTGTTTACATCAGAGGGCGGGTGCGTATGACGTGCGCATACGTTTAGTGTGCTATTTTAACCAGTCAAAGGAAAGAGAAGGCACATTCTTCTTCACGGTGATTTGACGTGCCCGCAATAACACTACCGTTCATTTTCACTACCGTGATTAACCGTATTACCGAACACCGGCACAAGCCTACTACAATTGTTCATGTTTAAGCAGTGAACACTATAAACAAGCATAATGAAACACTCATGCTATGTAGGAATACTTCTGGAGCTTTATGTAAACTTTACATAGCTGCTTACCTTTAAGTATACTGCCTGATGCAAATTGCATACATGATTCAGGGCTGTACGTTAACTGTACGTTAAACCTGTAGCACCAGTGCATGTCGTTTTGTAGCACAGGCCAAACAGTTGTTGCACAAGTATAAAACGGCTGTTATATTAGAAAAAATACACACAAAAATATTCATGTGTAGTTTATCACATAAATAGGCAGGTAACTGATGAAGGACATTAATGTTACATGTGGGTAAATTAGGGCCATATAATGGTTTCCATTAAATGTTTTTCTGAGTTTGGTTTTACATTATCTTACTATACAATCATTATATATTTGTCCGCGTAGTATACTAGTATATTATTTACTGTGGTAAACTGCAGTAAAATGCCTCCTTTTGCAGATACAATACTCTATAGTATTTATATAGTTTATCAAGTTACTACTAGAATATGAAATTTTATTATAGTAAATCTAATAATACCATACAGTGTTTTTAATCTAGATGTTCATGTTTGCCAGACTTTAATTTTGACGGGTCGTCGCAAAGAGTGTGTGGTTGACGATAGCTAACAGTGGAATGATTATGAAATAAACTCTCAGATCAGCTCTGGAGATAAAGTTCATGTGTTTATACAGTGAGATGCAGACAAATGCACGAGCATCACACACGGTTAGTAATACTTTAAACTGTGCAGCTCATTCACATTCACGCAGATTATATATTAGGGCTGGATGATTAATCGAAAAGTAATCGAAACCGACATTCAGAACCTATAACCAACGTCATTTTCCCATGTTGGTTATTTCGATTACTTTCCCTTTAACATCCATATCAACAAGTGCAGCTACTTCATTTTTTCTTATCAGAGAGTTAAAGAGTACGTACCACGAGCTCATCAAAATTAGATTTCATGCCGTGTGTAATGTTGCCGTGTTTAAAAGTAAGCAGTCTGCAAAGTTGTAAATCCAAAGGTGAATGAATAACATTTACATTACATTTACATTTATGCATTTGGCAGACGCTTTTATCCAAAGCGACTTACATTACATTGTACTATACATTTGTACATTTTGTATAGTAAGCAAGTGGGGGTTAGGTGCCTTGCTCAAGGGCACCTCAGTCATTACCCGCCAGACCTGAGAATCGAACCAGCAACCTTCTGATCATGAGTCCAACTCTCTAACCACTGGACCACGACTGCCCACATAATAACAAAGTTATTATCTTGGAAAAAAGGGAGTCGACTTTGAATCACGCGAACGAGTCGTGACCTAGTCCGATTCTCTAACCGCCGTGTATCTACTTCACTAAAAATAGTCCCCGCCTGCCCGCGAAAACATGAACACACGCGTTAAACCAATTACAGCAGACTAGACCATCTGACCAATCACATCAGACTAGGTTAGCGGAAAGGCGGGGATTAGACGGATGAATTGCGGAACGAATCATTTGAGAGTCAGTCAAGAAGTAAGGTAATAATAACAGCTTATTATTAGGGCTGGGCGATTAATCGAAATCAAAGACAATTGCGATTTGAGACAATTGCGATTTGCTAATCGCAAAGGCTGCGATGTGAAAAATATGAAACGCGTCTGTTCCCGTCAAAGCAAAAGCATGACTGCCCGCGTTTCACGGGCGAGACTTTTACACTTGCTGCACACATGCAGCCTGTTTCGTAATGCTTGTAATGTCCAGCTCCGCACCGCAAGTCTCCCCGAGCGCATCTGTGTTAGCTTGCGCCGGGCTCCACGTTTATAACAAATGTACATTCAATCTAACTGCTTTGCTAATTTCACAATAAAGTAGCCTATTTTAATAATTGACTAAAGTAATAGGCTACAGTTCTTTATTTGTTCAAAATAAACAAATATTTCCAGTGAAATTCAGTAATTAAGTTCATTCTGTGAATATTAATACCATTATATCTTCCCTGCTGAAAAAAATAGAACTCCTCCCAAAACACAATCGAAAATTTGATGGTTATAATGGGAATTGTATTGGTTTAATGTAAACTATAATGGTGTCTACTGGTATTTGATGGATTCTTTTGGTGGGATGTGATCTGGCAGATCCAAACCAATAAAACAACAGTAAAAATAATGCCCAAAACACACTATAACTGTGATGGTTTCCATTGTTTTTTTTATTCAGTGGGGTAACAATACTCACACTATTGACAGCACTAAGCTGAAGCTTAACTTTGCAAAATTAAATCGCAAATCGCAATCGCAATATCTGTCAAAATAATCGCAATTAGATATTTTCCCCAAATCGCACAGCCCTACTTATTATTACGAAATAAATAAGTGTTTTTACACCATGTAAAGCTTTTTGAGTGTCGGACACCTTGAAAGTCATAAACTATTTATGTACACCGTTACAGCGCAGCGAAAAACATATAAGCATGGATTTACAGAATTATTTTAAAACAGAATATACCTTTCTAATAAATAAAAATAAAAATCTAAACCAGAATCAAGTCACAATGTGCAAAATGTTTTTAGGCAAAATGTTGGAAATGCAGGGGAGAAACAAGCCACAAATAGTAAAATTAATGGACATTTTCCTTAAACATCATGTAACAATGCTGTGCCACTTACTAAACCATATCAATTTTTTTTTTAATTACTATGATTGCATGACCATGTTTGCCGCATATGCCTGTGCGACCTCAAAATATATTTGGGAGCATTGGTGCGTGTGCACATTTTGTTGTGGTACGACGTGTTTTCATTACTGTCCAGAACACGTTAATAATTGCACAAAGTACACGCGTGCTGTGAGCTATAGAGGCCGACCCGCCCATTTATATACAACATGATTTTCCATCTCGCAGCGCTACTTTTCCACCGTTTTTCTATGTAAACACGTGCTAGACGGACGCTTTCAACGTTCGTGCATGTCTCTCATGTGTTTGTAAGCACTAGTGTTTACGGCGGTTCACGGTTCACAGCGTGCAGCTAAACAGCACATAACTGTACCACAAGTATAGCAATTGCAAGTTCACATCATGCTATTTTGAATACATTCACAGGCAAACCTCTTCAAAAAAATGTTTGCAATGTAAGCATAACATGATGTGTTTATGTAGTTTAACTGTTTCTCTGAAGGCTATGGTGTGAAATTTGGATTCAGTCAGTGAAGGAAGGAGGATTGACAGTGTGATATATGATCGCTTTTTCCTCACACACCCAATTTCAACGTATAACATGTTGGGTGTTTATGGTTCTATGACTAAAATTTGCTACTACAGTGTTTCCTGATATATAAACGCAAAATCATTGGACAAAATCTCAATACATCTACATTAGAGAGCGACTATATGCTGTAATTTTGGCTATATTATTTATTTGTTTTTTTACTGCTGTCGCTTTTTCTCATCAATGTGTTGCATTTAAAATCAAAGAAGTGCTCATAATACAGCAAGTGATAGTTTAATTATAGATCGCATTTGGTGCGGAGCAGACGATTTGGCTCAAATTCGGAAATAAGAAGAACCACATTGTAAGCATTAAAAATAAATACTGTACACCTTTGCTCACACTATGCAAAAGCATACAGAGAAAACAAGCTCTTTTCTAAAAGCTTTGCCTGTTAAGAAAACAGAAAGCATAATTTTTGTGCAATTACTTGCCTGTCAGTTAAGTTTGTGACAAATTTTTTTGCAGTGTTTATAATTGTTTATTACTGCATAATATTATTCATTAAAATATAAGTTTAATTTAGTTTCATGAAGTACAAGTTGATTTTAAAATGCCTACATTTTTGAATTTTTTGTTTTTAAGGTGAACAAAAGATTTTCCCTATTTATTTACACCTCGACTGCACTAGGGCTGCACGATTAATCGTTTGTGAACTGAAATCGTGATTTGAAATGGTGCGGTTTTCAAATCGCAAGACATGCGATTATTTTAATTAAGGATTATCAAATACAAATATGGTAATAACAAGTATACACGTCATGTAGTCCTTTAAAGTTCGGCCCTGCACATTTTACATTTGACGCAGAGTTTAACCAGTAGGGGGCATTTTACATCGTACATTCCAGCGGAACACTGACACTGACGTGGAACATGTCGCCATACGTTGTGACACCTCCGCCAGCAAGCTAAATGACTTGAGCTGAGCTGCTATACAGACATAACTGTGACACAAAATCCTAAATAAATAGTGTACTTTAGTACTTTTAGTAATTCTACAATTAAACACTTTAAGTCATTTCAATGTAAATTACATGAAACTGACTTTTAAGATGAGTCGAATCTTGAATAACTTATGAAAAAAGCTAAAAACAGCTGTTTTGATGAGTTAAAGTAATGCTATTAACGTGATAAATAAACGTGTTCATAACGTATTGATCATATCATTACAGTGTTATAATTTGCTAAAAACATGTTAATTTGGGGCACAGTGGTACATCAGAGTGGCATGTGCCACTGAATGTTATATGTAACGCCAATGTTGTTCTTATTTTGACCACAAACAATAAAAACAACTTGTGCTTTGTTCTGTTTTCTGTCTAAATTATTTTATAGGTAATTTACAACACTTTGTCATATAAATAAACTGTAATTACTGTGTGGATTATTTAGAATAAATTTTACCAACCACTGTTGCTATATGGCATAAGCACACATAGGTTCTGATGTGTTTTGAGAGAGTGAGTGAGTGACTGATTTGATGGATTCAAGAGTCAGATTCAGAGTCTCCTGAGATCAGTGTTTCACATGTTCAACCATTCAAATAAATCGGTTCAAATGAATCACGAATCGGGCATTAGCAGACGTTAGTAGCGCTGTGTCTGTGTTATTCACAGACATCGCAAAAGAAAGAAGTTAATACGAAGTGCTAAAGAAGTGCTCATTCCCGCAGTCATCACAAGCACGGCAGTCATACAACACTTATAAATAACATGTACGTCCTCACAAGGTGACGGCATCTGATTGCGATCGGTTTGTGAGATCGGACAATTTAGTGAGTACCGATCGAGTCATAAAATGTGATTATCGGCCGATCGATCGGAGCATCCCTAGTTTTACTCATGTAGAATTGTTTACAAGTTATTTTTGTAATTTTCTTAATTTGCTATCATTGTTTTAACCTTAATTTTTTGACAAGACTATGGCGGCCTGCCACAGTCTTAAACCGAGCCAAACATTGTTTTTATATGAACTAACGGTGAATTCTGCACCGTGGTTTCATTATTCTGCCATTGTTCACAGCTAGACGAAATGCGTCCAATTCTCTGTTGCTTCAGCACAATGTGCATAGCACACACACACAAACATGTTCTGTGCGTACGAACGCACGCGGCACGCTTGCTCGCTACTGCCTCAGCTTTGAAATGCAGACGCGCAAATGTTTCAGTATTCACTGCAGTTATCCACCAGTACAAACATGATTTTATCAGTGTACGTTAGCATCATTAGGCGTTAGCATCATTATGTTAAGCTTCCTTTTCTAGCTAAAATAGCAGTCTGCATTAGGGACATTTGACCATTTCTGTCGTTTAAAATGAGCAGCGCATCTACACACTGGAGCTGTGCGCATCACGCCCATCCATGACATTTATAATGATGATCTTTCGGCGCTATCCTCTAATATCCTTATTTAGTTCCAAAAGCACTTCGTTTAACCCTTTCCACATCACTCCAATTGTGCTTCAAGCATGAAAAATGTACAGTAATAAGAGCATCTGTGGCACTGACTGCCACTGTACAACAATACAAATTTGCATTTTGTTATTTTAAATACATTAATGAGCAAAACCTCTTTGAGAACCTCATCAAGAAGCTCATTTTACTGACAATGTAGATTAAATAACTTGTAGCAGTTGTTTTACCCGCATAGCTTTGCGCTCTTTCTAGTGCACGTAGTGCGAGTTATAGATAAAAAACACTGCGCTTTGAAGGATTTAATGAAAAACGATCGAGGCTTCACTCACTCAGTGTAGAAGAGAGTGATTGACAACGTGATGCGATTGTTTCCCTCTCATACATATACAATATAAGCATATAACATGATAAATGTAGTTTTATTTGTTTCTCTGAATGTAATTATGAGGATCACCTCAGCGCAGGAGTGATTGACAGCGTGATGCGATCAGTCTTTAATTTAACGTAGACTCGTATTATAAATCCTTTAAACACATAAGACATCACTTAAATGTGAATTGTTTATTTTTCGTATAAAGCGATGCGCATTTTCAGCGGTCGCTGCACTGCTGCGTCAATTTGCGAAGAGAATGGGGATGCCAGGATTCGCGGTAGCCATGAGAGTTTCGCGGTTTGTATCAAGGGAGGTGTATCGCGGATCATTCGGTTTGGTTGAAGTATCGTTACACCCCTAGTAAAAATTACCATGATGGACATAATTTAAGTGAAATGTCATGTTCTTCATTGCGTCATAACTTTTCTTGGTTTTCCTACAAATAAGTCAGAGCGTCACGGCCGGCAGAAACAACCGCAGACAGGATCCACAGATATTAACATTCTCAAAGACGTCTAAAATGTAAGCATTCGTGTTATTAGCCAGGGAGATTTTATGGTATGATGTGTTGTGGTCTGGTCTCCTAAAGTCTGCTCGAATTGTACACTTAATTCATTCTCTCAGTATTACACCATATACTGTAGTCATTATTTACACACAGTAATGCATTGATTTATTGTTTTTGTTCAACTGACAATAGCCACAACTGTGTTTTTATTTTAGATTCGTCTTGTTTTTTTTTTCTATTTGTAATGAGCATGTTTGCGTATGAAGAACAATCATTATGCCTTCACTGTTAAACTGTAATCATGACATTTATAAATGTAAACATGCATTGTAAAATGTATTTAAAAAAAGTACTATTCACTGGTTTTAATTGATTTTTGCGTGATGCAAAATCAGACTTCATTCTCCCCTATGGAAATTTGAATTGTTCCATATCCCCATGTAGTACACTAGCAAGTGCACAACAATAGTTGATTTCAGGTGCAGCTTTCGTGTCTTTTATAATGTAAGGCAAGGATGACTTAAAATATAGGGCCCGACCAATATGGGTTTTTGGGGGCTGATGCCAATATTAAGGATTAAAAATGTCTGATATCGAACTTAAAATGTTTTTAGTCTTTAGCCAACTTTAGCACTTCTCACCATTAAAACCTGCTGCTGACAATAAATAAATGTAAAATTTTTTGTTATTATTTTATTTATGTTTATAAAATGCATCTGTATCACAACATCTGGATACATTTTTGAAAATATACACTTCTCATTCTATATTCAGTTCTATTATTAAGGCAGCAGTATGATTTTAACACTGCTAACACTAGAGCTGTAATGGCCGCTCATTACAGAGTGATAATGACAGCAGGGTGAGTCCGGAGGAGACCGCCTGGTCGACAACACCCAGAGGACCCTCACAGCCTCATGCTTCAGGGACCGATAGAGATGATGATGATGATGATGGAACATGAATGTAAAGGAGTGAGAGAAGCAGACAGAAGTGCAAGGGAACAAGGGAGGTGTGCTGAGGGGCTGTAATTGTGAACAATGGTATTTCTGTTCAAATGTCAGTTTTAATGTGCTTTTGTTTGGGTGTACTGCAGTATTTCACTGTGGTCATCCTCACCGCATGTTAACAAGATGGTTATGTAGTAATGTGGCTGTAATGATAGAAAACTGTGTATAGGGCTGCACAATTAATTGTCTTTTAATCGTGATAACAATGTATGCTTCCCACAATTAATTGTTGAGATATTAAGCTTTTAAAAGCAAGCACAAAACTCCCCATAAGGTCAGAAAATCATCACTGTTGGACTAAAAACTTGCATCTCTTAAACTGTCACTTTAAAAGAAAAAAAAAGTCAGGCCCAGTATCAATCAAAAATGTAGCCAATCAGCAGTAAGGGGCATGTCCTCTCATGTTGACGGAGGGAAGAGAGCAAGCAGCATTAGAAAGACTGTAGGAATGTGATGTCTTATTTATCACATAAAACTAAACAAAGGGCGCCAATGTTTTTTTTATAAACACCTCGGGTTCGTTTTTATGGTTTGACGCGCCACGTTAAAAACTGCCTGACAAATAAGATTGTCGCTTTTGATCACGTGCCTGGAGCTGCTGAAGTTACAGAAAACACAACTTGGTGGCGCTCAAGCACAAAACGGTCTTGCAAGCACACGTCGAAGAAGATGAATCCAGGCAAAATCAATGTGGAGCTGCTGGAGCTTGATAAATCCATATTTTGTTTGCCAGTTAACAAAAATTGACTTAAGAACCTTCTGTTTTTCATTAAGCATCACCAGTGAAAATCACTTGGACGTCTCAGAAAAACGCTGGCGAAAAGCGCGTGCGATTATCGTCCCGGTGTGTACAGGCCTTAACGCAGCAGTCTGGAACCAGTGTGCCGCTTATATATACTTGTGTTGTCTTGGCTTGTTTTATTCATTTGCATTATTATTTGCGTGGTCTAAGCTATGATAAAGCGAAGCATTTTACATCTGCATTGCACAGCACGTTTGAGGGCGAGCAATGCAGGAAGGGGCGTGTACCTTTTGCGTAGTTTGTTGTCGATAACAGCTTTCAGAAATCTGTCACTCCGCCTTTAATACTTTTTATTTGCAACAGACTAGGGCTGTACCAGGATATTCGATTATTCGAATATTCTTTTTCTTTCTTGAACACCTGGCATCCCCCCAAAACGGTTCTCATTCGTGCTTGTGAATATGAATAGCCCATGAGTGAACGTCATGATTTAATGGCAAATTATTGATATTTTGTTAAGTGTCTTTATTAAGTTAATTTAGAAAAATGTTTGGAGTATTTTTTGTTTGTGACTCACGTGCTGAACGCATAGTTTGATTTCCAACTGCGCTGGAGTGTGCATTTAAATGCATAACGCGAGTGGGTTTATAACGTTTATAAAATGTATCTGTAATTTGATATATATTTTCTTTTTGATATATGTTTATTCTATGTTATCTGTAAGCACCTAGGGTCTGTGAGTAATGCAATTTCAATCCTCCATTTGATTGTACTGTACATGTGGCAGAATTGACAATAAAGCTGTCTTTGACTTTGCCTTTGCCTTTGAAACTGTTGCAGCCATTAAAATAGTTTAGTTTTGTTTCAATTGTAAATTTGATATATTTTGTTTTCAAGAGACGAGGATTTTAACGCATGACGGGCACAAGTCTGTTTATATTCCTCATTCAGCTTCAGCCGTCACCGTAAGAAAACAAACTTTGGATACGTGCAAGATATATAAAAATCATATTTTGTGATTTATTATGTGTTCAACTTTGTGCCTTGCGCAGATCTGCTTATGTTATCAAAATAACATGAGAGCAATAATGAAATATGCTTTGTTCAGATTGATCTGCGCAGTGCTGCATAATGTCTGACAAACCTAATATTTGGAGTAGGCTAGTTTAAGGACCCGGTAAGGACACAGGTTGCATGTCACATGTATGCAAAGTTTTTTTCTTACGGTGACAGCTGAAGCTAAATGAGGAATATAAACCGACTCTTGCCTGTCATGCGTTAAAATCCCCGTCTCTTGCTCGGTTGGCAATCAAACTGCGTTCTGTGCCTGAGCAGCAAACAAATACTCAAAACATGTTTCTAAACTAACATAATAAAGAAAGGAAATGAAATATATCTAATTTACAACTGAAACAAAACTAAACTATTTTAATGGCTGCAATATAGTGTTGTTTCGATTGATGATACTATCGTGTATCGACGATAGTCAGACATATCGGCGATAGCTGATTTCTTAGACGATAATGAATGAATGTTGCAAATTAATATTACAAATGCGCATTGCGCAGTTTTTTGTGCAAAAGAGCTTGTAATGCGTGCAGCTGTGGCTTTACCTCACATCAGAAAAAGTTTATGTTTTGAGTTTTCATAAACTCTGGTGCGATGAAGAGCCGCACACTTGACAAAGTCTCTCATGCGCGGAAAACTTCAAGCCTGCACATTATAAACTCTGGTGCGATGAAAAGCCAGAGCCGCGTGCTTTATAATGTGCAGGCTCGAAGTTTTCCGCACATGAGAGACTTTGTAAAGCGCGCGGCTCTGCCTTTTCATCGCGCCAGAGTTTATAATGTGCAGGGTTGAAGTTTTCCGTGAATTAAGAGACTTTGTAATGTGTGCGGCTCGCACTTTTCCTTGCAGGAATGTCTATGCGCGTGAGGGTTTAAACACTCAACACTACTGCAATAGTTTATTCACGTTATGCATTTAAATGCGCACACCAAAAAGCGACACTGCACTCCTTTGGGTCCGCAGCAACACCCCCCTCCCTCCGAAGCTTCGAATATTTGGTATTGATTACTACCGAAGCTTCAAAGCTCAAAAAATGGTATTTGGACCAGCCCTACAACAGACAAACAGAAATCAAAAATCAAGTACCAAGGATTCATTCAATCCGAAGATCACAAAATGTTTATTTTTGGGGAAGAGTTTGTAGATGATTGCGTGCTTCGAAATACGGTGTTGTAGAACTGCTGAGGTGAAATGTTCCAAACTGAGAGAACTATTGTGTATATTAATCGTAATTAAAATTTTGAGCAAAATAATCGTGACGATCATTTGACCCATGATCGAGCAGCCCTAACTGTGTGTGAAATAAAAAAATTAAATATGATAGTAAATGACAACATGCTGTTTGTGTGAACTCTCTATTTTTAGGTGTATGGACTGAATGTGTGTATGTGTAGATGTGCTTGTGTAGAAGGTTGATTTCTTTAAAGAGGTGGCCTTATATGCATACATTTTGAAAAATGTATGTGAAATAAAAGACAAATTTGCCATGTTATTCTTGCACTACAGGACGGCATTAGGTTTTACAAAAGAAAACCCCCTGTGCAAATGGTGATGCAATATTATGTGAGGATGTGCTTATAGCCATACTCAACCTTGACCTGTTTGTGATCTGTGCAGTAGATCTATATGAGCTCTTGGGACGGTGTATGTGTGTTTGTGTGAGGACATGCCCCAGGAGACTGATCATGTTCTTCATTCTCTACCTGTTTGTGAGTGCTATGAACTTGTGTTATGACCAAATGTGTGTGTATTAAACGTCAGGTGACAGCACATAGTCAGGACTCATGTACTCTTTGTGTTTTCAGGTGCTATGGAGGAGCTGCACAGTTTGGACCCGCGCCGGCAGGAGTTGCTGGAGGCCAGATTTCTGGGTGGAGTAAGTGGCAATACAGTGGGCAGCACGGGCAGCGCCAGTGGAGGAACCAAAGTTAGTTGCAAACATACACCAGCTTTTTAAAGGAATACAGTTCAAGGGACACTCAACCCCAAAATGAAAATTCTATCATTATTTACCCACCCTTAAGTTGTTTCAAACCTGTATAAATGTCTTTGTTTTGCTGAACACAAAGAAAGATATTGGTTACTGACATTCTTCCAAATATCTTCCTTTGTGTTTGGCAGAACCAAAAAATGTATACAGGTAAATGATGACACAATTTTCATTTTTGGGTGGAGTGTTCCTTTAAACCACAAAAATTTTATTTTCTGATAGAAGTCATAGATAGAAGGGCAAGTATACAGTTAGTTGTGCAAATAAGCGTATAACTGTCACACTGTTTTGAAAGCAAAATCATTTAAAGCACCATTTTGACAAGATTTTAATATTATGAGTTTTATCTAAGCTATTTACACAGTTGCTGTTACATTCTGAGTCAGATTTCACATTACAGGGATGCAAACTTGTCACCTTTCGGCGAAAATCGACGTTTTGTATCTAAATTAGGTAATTACTGTGAATCTTCTAGATCAGACGAGTTTTTGAAAATAGGGGGTGAAGGGGGGTCTGTGAGTCTTTGGACAGGGTCGCTGTGAATGAAATCAGAAGAATCATGTCTAGAGGTGTGCACGAATATTTGAAAATTCGATCTGCAATAATTATTTGAAAATTAAAAAATGCTTTTCGAAATTCTTTTTTTAATGAAATAAATAAACTGCTTCACCACGGTGTTAATTTACAGCTACAAAAGCCACTAATGCTCTCTCTTATTTAACACTTTTTCGCTTCATCCGTAATTACTTTTAAAACGCATAAAAAATTTATACTTGTAGCTATATTCCTAAATCTTTAACTCAAATCGCAAGTTAATTTAATATTTAAGTTTACACACCAGGCTGCTGGGTGACTGATGTTTCTCGCTGTCGTCGCGCCGGTCACAGCTCAGCTCAACATGGAACGTGCGTGCGTGCATTACTATGATTCGCTGTTTGCTGTGACGGATTTGTTGAGCCTGAGGACGAACAATTTGATATTTGAGACTAAAAACGAAACTAACGGTAGTGGCGTTGAGAATTCGCCTTTTATCTGTTGATTACTTAAGACGGCGCTGGATTATTTGCACAAGAAGAATAAACGGCAAATGCTCTTGTTAAGTTTTATGTGAAGTTAACTTCACATTGTTTTGTGAACATGCGGAAAAGTGTCCTTTATACACAATAAATTCATCATAAGAACGTATTAAGATGAGCCCTTTCGTTTTGCTTTAACATTATACAATTACAAATGAGGTTGACTTACTTGAGCTTGCAGAATGTATTAAATACAAGGTTTCCAATAATTGTGGCCAACATGTATGGGAGAAAATGTTTTTTTTACAGTGTGATATTCCCCCCACTTCAAATTGTTTTCCTGTAATCTGCAATGCAGATTTATTTTTACAGCCGCCTTTGCTCATATTTACCAAGGGTGCCAATATTAGTGAAGGGCACTGTATGTCTCACCTTTTTCACCTCTTCCGAGTTTGCAGGTCTGAGTATACAAGTTTGACAGTTGTTCATTCATGTTTAGAGCTGTGACTGTAAGCTGTTGTGTTAACAAAAAGCTTGAAGTAAATGTGAAGAGTTCATTTGCAAAAACAGATAAGTAATATCATTTAAACAATTGGGTTGTTTTGATAAAGTAATAACACCAACAAAAAAATACAGACAGTAACACAATAAAACACCATAAAAATGCGCTAACAATAAAAAAGTTTTTATGAAAATTTATAAAATTATCTGTTTTTGCAAATGAACTCTTCATGTGGTTGTGATTATGTGCACTGAATAAAATGCAAATAGTAATAATTGTAATATTTCTGTAAGTTGTATGAACTATGACTATATATAGCATTGGTGGGGTCTCGCATCATTGTCACCTTTTGCACCATGATGAGTTTGCATCCCTGCATTATGATAAAGTTAGTGAAACCGGTCATCAGAGATTTGAGAGACTGTCCTTTAAGTTGTCAAATTTTAATTATTCATATTTAGCACCTGCTGCCTCAAATGATACCTCGTATTCTGCTGCCTCGACTTATTTTCATTGATTCATGTAAATCTATGTGTAAGCAATGTTATGTTTGTCTTCTGTGCAGACCTTGACAAACAATGAATGCTCCAATCACAGCTTTGGCAGTCTGGGCTCCTCCAGTGATAAAGAGTCAGAGGTGAGTAAACATTCAGTTCCCTCTTCAAAATGTGACTTAATGTGAATTGTAAGTCACTTAATGTAAATGAGCCTTACACATTATGTAACACAATGAACATTTTCAAATAGAACATTCAGAATGAAAAATAACCCCAGCTGGATTAGCAACTGACAGTGTGATACACATCACAGGGTGTTTGTTTCTGTTTATTACATCAAGTTGCATCACTATAAGTTACAGAGCAGTTACAGTATATTATTCAAGTGGGTTAGTCGGGCGTTATTTGACAGTTTGAGATTATAAGCGGTCATTTTAAAATCTACAGTCTTCTTGATGGATAAAGGATGATATATGTTAAATTTTTTTAAACATTCAAATTAAGTGCGTCAATATCACACTATCATCACTGGAAATCATTATTACCCAAAGCATATTCTGAAATAGTTTTGCTAAAAGACAAATGAAAGGAATATAATGGCTCCCCTAAAAAAATCATAAAAGTAAATAATACACATGAAAGGACTCAAATGAGGAAGCCTCTTTTGAGAAGAACAAAATAGGTATTTCTCTCTCACTTGCAGTTTTGTTTGCAGTTCTTCACCAAATAGAAGATGCAGATTCCGATTGCTCCCACACAAAATGTATGATTGCTGTTTAGACTCATTTCAACATTAATAAATATTTGATCTCTGCTTCATTCTTTTGCATTGTCTGTACACATTTTTGGCATTGCTGCTTCTATATGGAAAGTAAGGTTCTGTATCTTGAAACATTAAAACCAAATGAGTTTAAATAAATGGCTGCAGGGTTAATTATAAGATAAAGACTTGCTGCAGATGTACTAAAGCATTAGCTCCAAACTGAGATCGGTAATGGGCTGTGACGTTTCTAACTGCTCACGGTTCATTCCTAATGAAAGCTGTTAATAACTAAACTCGTAGTTCAGCGGAGGTTTCGACGTTCTGCTGCGCTTCCTTTGAATCAAAGCATTATGGAGAAATTGATGCTGTTGTGTCAGTGTGACTCAGGCCGATGGGAAATGTTCTCTGTAATGAAGCTGTGATTGTGCGTGTGTGCGCTGAGGGCTGTGGGTCTGCCTCATAGAGGATGCTGTGTCACTCTGTGTGCGTGTTTAGGTTTAGTAGCAGACTCATGCAGGGTTGGCATTGGCATCTGTTGTGACCCTTGATAGTTAAACCATCAGCGGGCACGTGCACACATGCACATGTTAAGAGTCATAGTAAAGAACATTGTCCTCCCCTCCCCCCGCACAACACACCTGCTGTGCCATAAATCAGAGCACAGGAGGAGAAAGCCAATGGAACAACTTATGGAGAGAGAGAGAGAGAGAGAGAGAGAGAGAGAGAGGAAGTGAAGGAGGTGGTTGCAAATAAACTCTCATGTGGCTGCGAGCTGCTTATTATGCCACATGTCAGACTCCTAGATGCTTCAGACACTGGCACACACCTGTCACACACATACTCGCACCGCATCACAGCTGACACACACACCATCAGCCTTTTACTTCAGACTGGCAGCAAAACCTCCATAACGGCCTGCATTCACTATATTGCCCATAATCCCCTGCACATTAATCACAGCCCACCACACCTGCAGTCTGAAGTATATGACTCACTGGATGCAGTGTGATTTGCATATCTGTTATATATTTTAATCTATATGTCAAATGTACATGTTCAATAAAAGATATGAAATATGTCATCTTTATATTAAGTTATGCATCTTCAAACATTTTTTTCCCCTTAATTTTGTAAAAGGTATTTAAGCATGTCACGGTGGCGGTAGATTTTCTTTTATGACGAGTGTTTGCTTTGGGTTGCTTTTTCTGAGCTCGTGGCCATTACGACCCAAAAGTGCCAGATTGGAGCATTCCGAACATCAATATCAGCTCGTGCCGACACGTTCGGACCACTGTGACATTCTGTCATTGTCACTGAGGGCTAATTATAAAAACCATCCGCCTCGGCTCCTGACCCACTCGCATCTAAAAGCATCTTCTCTTCTTTTCCTTTCTCGTCCATCTTTCTCTGTTGCAGGGATCAGATGGGAAAAGAGGAAGCTCTCCCGCATATTCAGTAAGTCTGTGTTTCTCCTCCTCTGTCTGTCTCCTTTTTTTTCTGTCCCTCTCCTGTGAGAATTGAAATAAGACGTAATGATGATATTGGAGACTTTCGGTTCAGGCGCATCAGCTGTCCTCTATTTGAAGAGACATGATGCGCTTCCAGAAACACACTACACACTGGTCTAGTCCACACGAGACCTTATCATTTCTTCATTAGTAGCTTCGATTGAAGCTTTGCTTATAAGAAATTAATATGAAGATAAGTATATGATATGCAGTCAGATACCAGATGCAGGGAGCTACTCTGCACATCGATTTATTGCTGTTTTATTTCACAGTTTTAAAGAGATTTGCATTTTAATGAACATATATAAGACCTGACATTCCTTGTATATATTAGCTGTATGTAGGACACCGTTGATCTCCTAATAGAGTTCCTGCACCATATATGGTATTGAAAATCTGTCGTTTGGTGGCAGATGTGGAGGTTTCAGACCAAGCCAATGAGCTAGAGAAGTTCTCTCTGATCAGAATGCAAAGATGCCCTTGGCAGCATAGCCCTCTTTGTCTGAACTGAAGCAAGCAGGATATTTCTGCGTCCTTCCCCCGGCGAGAGAGAGAGAATAGACCATGATTATTGGTGCAGGCCCCAAATTATACACTCGCATTAGGCTGGTCATTTAGACTGAAGAGTCATTAAATAGTGTTTGAGGACACACAGTATGTAACGTCTCACTCCGATCTGATATAATATATGATTGTACAGAGACTATGAATTTAATGTGCTGCTCGCTCAGTGCTTGCTGAGACCAGCATTATTGCATGAAGCGCAGAATAAGACGTGAATAAATTCATAAAGCTTTTCCTAATCTCTCTCTTATAGACTCCTGAAAAGAAGCACTCTGAATCATCACGGGGCAGGAAGAGGAAAGCGGACAACCAATCAGAGAGCAGCCAGGGTAAATACCCTTTCACTTGCATTCTCTCTGTGTGTCTCTTTTTTTGGATTGTTCCTTAGTTTATTTAGTGCTCTAATCATTATATCATTTTTTTTAAAAAATGTTCTCTGTTCTTACAGGGAAATCTATCGTTCGGGGACCAAAAATTAGTGATTATTTTGATGTGAGTATCGAAGTAAATGCTTCTCCTGCACACTTAAAATGGGGCTTAAGGTAAAACCGCCTCCCTCAAGTTGAACATGTAGGGAATAAATTCTCCCCATAGAGAATTTGATGAATTCATAACCTTTAGTTGGGTTTTAACACATTCGACATAAATAGATGAATTGGTGTGTGTTATATATCGAAGAGAAGTATGCAAATATAATAATTAGCCCTTTAAATTTCAGGGAAAATTTTCTAGAGAAAACTATATAATGAAGTAAAATCATAATTTAAACAGACCCAAGACAAGGTGTCATCACGTAAACTGTCACATAAAGAGAATAAGGTTCTGTCAGGTTTTACCTGTTTGCTCTGTGTCTTATTTCTTTATTAATGTTATGTGTCTGTAGTTACAGGGTGGTAATGGGTCCAGTCCAGTAAGAGGTCTACCGCCTGTCATTCGTTCACCCCAGAACTCACATTCCCATTCTACACCAGGATCCAGTGTATGTCAAACACACACACATACACTGCCTGCTTGTGCTTCTATTTACTTTACACGTTTTGATGATGTAAAGTTCTGTATCCGTGTCTTTCAGACGCGGCAAAGCAGCTCATCACCCACCAGTCTGTGTTTTGGGGACTCTGTGATTTCCTGTAAACAGATGGCAGTCAAGAGTGTTCAGGTGAGAACCCATGTAAACCACACAAGTCGAGTTACTATAGTGATCACAAATGTGTGTTTAAACCCCACTGGCCACTGAGTCATTTGCAATGAAAAGTGGTTTGATCAAATTAAGAATGCATGCATGCACTGCTGTTTATCAGCTTTCTAAAGCATTGTCCTGTCTCTACATACAACAAACAGATAGTGGTTATTATCAGTTTTTCTCTTTATATTGAATTCAACACAGATAGAAAACGGCGAAGATTGCGTGCAGAAGTATTGTTGTTCACTGTAATAAATAGGGAT
>JAOTQM010000131.1:0-68049 GCA_026939265.1 Oreonectes daqikongensis | reverse complement strand
CTCATAGGTTTTTTAATCGTCCTGCACCGGAGTCTGCACGAAAAGTAAGAAATAAAGCCCACGGCGAACTGAACACTGGTGGAGGACGAAGCTGAGCTGCCCCTTTGACACACCTGGAGCACAAAGACAGGCCACGCCGCTGGACGGAAAGCAGAATCCCTTTGCTGCGTAAAATGGTATGAAAGATGACCACTGCAACCATGTGGCATCCGTTTTCAAAATGAAAGAAAAGCCAGACCAAAAGCTTACAGCACCTGGTATTCCCAGGCGGTTCTCCCATCCAAGTACTAACCAGGCCCGACCCTGCTTAGCTTCCGAGATCGGACGAGATCGGGCGTGCTCAGGGTGGTTATGGCCGTAAGCGAAGGTTGCCGCTAAAGCGGTCCTTTTGAAGAACGCACGCTCAGACCCAGCTGGCTCGGTCTGCACCCGTCTGCCTTGCGTGCCTTTTTCGTTTCTCATTTGGACTGTCTTAAAAACAGGCTTAATGTTTAAAGCAAATCAAACTTTCGTTTTTACATTCGTTTCGTGACTTAAATTCTGTTCAGTCCCATTCATTTTCCCACGCCAAAAGAACGCCTTTCAAGTCGACATGGTGCTTGAAAGTTTTACTTCGCCCAGCAAGAGTCACCGCAAAACCTTGGTGTGTTAATATCCGTGGCATTCATGTAAAAAAAAAAAAACAAAGACGGAGCCTAGAAAAAACTCTAGCATTCAAGTCACAATTCATTTCATTCTTTGCATGTTCCTGTATCTTCACCTTGCTGCTTGTCCCTTGCCATGCTGCATTTTTTTTTTACCATGAACACCTAGATTTGAATGTTTTTTTTGTTGGTTGTTTTTTTTTAAGATAACTTTCTTGCCGCGTCTCTGTGAAATCTACAACACTCCGTTACGGATGCAGGTAAAACGAGAAAATAAGAGCTCCATGCCCAGACAATTTCGTGCTGAGCAGCTGTCACCATCTTCACGCAGCTCTTAAACAGATTTTTGGAGCAGTCCTAAAAACAGGCTTAATGTCCACAGCAAATGAACTTTCACTTAATATTCGTTTCGTGTTTTACATTCGTACATATGCCGACCGTCCTTATTTCGAAGTCAGTTGTTAGCAAGCAAAGCATTCGTTTTGTGCCCTTAAATGGTGTCTAGAATTCATGACATGTCTCATAGGTTTTTTTTAATCGTCCTGCCCCGGAGTCTGCACGAAAAGTAAGAAATAAAGCCCACGGCTGAACACTGGTGGAGGACGAAGCTGAGCTGCCCCTTTGACACACCTGGAGCACAAAGACAGGCCACGCCGCCTGGACGGAAAGCAGAATCCCTTTGCTGCGTAAAATGGTATGAAAGATGACCACTGCAACCATGTGGCATCCGTTTCAAAATGAAAGAAAAGCCCAGACCAAAAGCTTACAGCACCTGGTATTCCCAGGCGGTCTCCCATCCAAGTACTAACCAGGCCCGACCCTGCTTAGCTTCCGAGATCGGACGAGATCGGGCGTGCTCAGGGTGGTATGGCCGTAAGCGAAGGTTGCCGCTAAAGCGGTCTTTTGAAGAACGCACGCTCAGACCCAGCTGGCTCGGTCTGCACCCGTCTGCCTTGCGTGCCTTATTCGTTTCTCATTTGGACTGTCTTAAAAACAGGCTTAATGTTAAAGCAAATCAAACTTTCGTTTTTACATTCGTTTCGTGACTTAAATTCTGTTCAGGTCCCATTCATTTTCCCACGCCAAAAGAACGCCTTTCCAAGTCGACATGGTGCTTGAAAAGTTTTACTTCGCCAGCAAGAGTCATCCCGCAAAACCTTGGTGTGTTATAATCCGTGGCATTCATGTAAAAAAACAAAACAAAGACGGAGCCTAGAAAAAACTCTAGCATTCAAGTCACAATTCATTTCATTCTTTGCATGTTCCTGTATCTTCACCTTGCTGCTTGTCCCTTGCCATCCTGCTATTTTTTTTTTACCATGAACACCTAGATTTGAATGTTTTTTTTTGTTTGTTTGTTTTTAAGATAACATTCTTGCCGCGTCTCTGTGAAATCTACAACACTCCGTTACGGATGCAGGTAAAACGAGAAAATAAGAGCTCCATGCCCAGACAATTTCGTGCTGAGCAGCTGTCACCCATCTTCACGCAGCTCTTAAACAGATTTTTGGAGCAGTCCTAAAAACAGGCTTAATGTCCACAGCAAATTGAACTTTCACTTAATATTCGTTTCGTGTTTTACATTCGTACATATGCCGACCGTGCTTATTTCGAAGTCAGTTGTTAGCAAGCAAAGCATTCGTTTTGTGCCCTTAAATGGTGTCTAGAATTCATGACATGTCTCATAGGTTTTTTTTAATCGTCCTGCCCCGGAGTCTGCACGAAAAGTAAGAAATAAAGCCCACGGCTGAACACTGGTGGAGGACGAAGCTGAGCTGCCCCTTTGACACACCTGGAGCACAAAGACAGGCCACGCCGCCTGGACGGAAAGCAGAATCCCTTTGCTGCGTAAAATGGTATGAAAGATGACCACTGCAACCATGTGGCATCCGTTTCAAAATGAAAGAAAAGCCCAGACCAAAAGCTTACAGCACCTGGTATTCCCAGGCGGTCTCCCATCCAAGTACTAACCAGGCCCGACCCTGCTTAGCTTCGGACGAGATCGGGCGTGCTCAGGGTGGTATGGCCGTAAGCGAAGGTTGCCGCTAAAGCGGTCTTTTTGAAGAACGCACGCTCAGACCCAGCTGGCTCGGTCTGCACCCGTCTGCCTTGCGTGCCTTATTCGTTTCTCATTTGGACTGTCTTAAAAACAGGCTTAATGTTTAAAGCAAATCAAACTTTCGTTTTTACATTCGTTTCGTGACTTAAATTCTGTTCAGGTCCCATTCATTTTCCCACGCCAAAAGAACGCCTTTCACAAGTCGACATGGTGCTTGAAAAGTTTTACTTCGCCCAGCAAGAGTCATCCCGCAAAACCTTGGTGTGTTATAATCCGTGGCATTCATGTAAAAAAACAAAACAAAGACGGAGCCTAGAAAAAACTCTAGCATTCAAGTCACAATTCATTTCATTCTTTGCATGTTCCTGTATCTTCACCTTGCTGCTTGTCCCTTGCCATCCTGCTATTTTTTTTTTACCATGAACACCTAGATTTGAATGTTTTTTTTGTTTGTTTGTTTTTAAGATAACATTCTTGCCGCGTCTCTGTGAAATCTACAACACTCCGTTACGGATGCAGGTAAAACGAGAAAATAAGAGCTCCATGCCCAGACAATTTCGTGCTGAGCAGCTGTCACCCATCTTCACGCAGCTCTTAAACAGATTTTTGGAGCAGTCCTAAAAACAGGCTTAATGTCCACAGCAAATTGAACTTTCACTTAATATTCGTTTCGTGTTTTACATTCGTACATATGCCGACCGTGCTTATTTCGAAGTCAGTTGTTAGCAAGCAAAGCATTCGTTTTGTGCCCTTAAATGGTGTCTAGAATTCATGACATGTCTCATAGGTTTTTTTTAATCGTCCTGCCCCGGAGTCTGCACGAAAAGTAAGAAATAAAGCCCACGGCTGAACACTGGTGGAGGACGAAGCTGAGCTGCCCCTTTGACACACCTGGAGCACAAAGACAGGCCACGCCGCCTGGACGGAAAGCAGAATCCCTTTGCTGCGTAAAATGGTATGAAAGATGACCACTGCAACCATGTGGCATCCGTTTCAAAATGAAAGAAAAGCCCAGACCAAAAGCTTACAGCACCTGGTATTCCCAGGCGGTCTCCCATCCAAGTACTAACCAGGCCCGACCCTGCTTAGCTTCCGAGATCGGACGAGATCGGGCGTGCTCAGGGTGGTATGGCCGTAAGCGAAGGTTGCCGCTAAAGCGGTCTTTTTGAAGAACGCACGCTCAGACCCAGCTGGCTCGGTCTGCACCCGTCTGCCTTGCGTGCCTTATTCGTTTCTCATTTGGACTGTCTTAAAAACAGGCTTAATGTTTAAAGCAAATCAAACTTTCGTTTTTACATTCGTTTCGTGACTTAAATTCTGTTCAGGTCCCATTCATTTTCCCACGCCAAAAGAACGCCTTTCCAAGTCGACATGGTGCTTGAAAAGTTTTACTTCGCCCAGCAAGAGTCATCCCGCAAAACCTTGGTGTGTTATAATCCGTGGCATTCATGTAAAAAAACAAAACAAAGACGGAGCCTAGAAAAAACTCTAGCATTCAAGTCACAATTCATTTCATTCTTTGCATGTTCCTGTATCTTCACCTTGCTGCTTGTCCCTTGCCATCCTGCTATTTTTTTTTTACCATGAACACCTAGATTTGAATGTTTTTTTGTTTGTTTGTTTTTAAGATAACTTTCTTGCCGCGTCTCTGTGAAATCTACAACACTCCGTTACGGATGCAGGTAAAACGAGAAAATAAGAGCTCCATGCCCAGACAATTTCGTGCTGAGCAGCTGTCACCCATCTTCACGCAGCTCTTAAACAGATTTTTGGAGCAGTCCTAAAAACAGGCTTAATGTCCACAGCAAATTGAACTTTCACTTAATATTCGTTTCGTGTTTTACATTCGTACATATGCCGACCGTGCTTATTTCGAAGTCAGTTGTTAGCAAGCAAAGCATTCGTTTTGTGCCCTTAAATGGTGTCTAGAATTCATGACATGTCTCATAGGTTTTTTTTAATCGTCCTGCCCCGGAGTCTGCACGAAAAGTAAGAAATAAAGCCCACGGCTGAACACTGGTGGAGGACGAAGCTGAGCTGCCCCTTTGACACACCTGGAGCACAAAGACAGGCCACGCCGCCTGGACGGAAAGCAGAATCCCTTTGCTGCGTAAAATGGTATGAAAGATGACCACTGCAACCATGTGGCATCCGTTTCAAAATGAAAGAAAAGCCCAGACCAAAAGCTTACAGCACCTGGTATTCCCAGGCGGTCTCCCATCCAAGTACTAACCAGGCCCGACCCTGCTTAGCTTCCGAGATCGGACGAGATCGGGCGTGCTCAGGGTGGTATGGCCGTAAGCGAAGGTTGCCGCTAAAGCGGTCTTTTTGAAAAACGCACGCTCAGACCCAGCTGGCTCGGTCTGCACCCGTCTGCCTTGCGTGCCTTATTCGTTTCTCATTTGGACTGTCTTAAAAACAGGCTTAATGTTAAAAGCAAATCAAACTTTCGTTTTTACATTCGTTTCGTGACTTAAATTCTGTTCAGGTCCCATTCATTTTCCCACGCCAAAAGAACGCCTTTCAAGTCGACATGGTGCTTGAAAAGTTTTACTTCGCCCAGCAAGAGTCATCCCGCAAAACCTTGGTGTGTTATAATCCGTGGCATTCATGTAAAAAAACAAAACAAAGACGGAGCCTAGAAAAAACTCTAGCATTCAAGTCACAATTCATTTCATTCTTTGCATGTTCCTGTATCTTCACCTTGCTGCTTGTCCCTTGCCATCCTGCTATTTTTTTTTTACCATGAACACCTAGATTTGAATGTTTTTTTTGTTTGTTTGTTTTTAAGATAACATTCTTGCCGCGTCTCTGTGAAATCTACAACACTCCGTTACGGATGCAGGTAAAACGAGAAAATAAGAGCTCCATGCCCAGACAATTTCGTGCTGAGCAGCTGTCACCCATCTTCACGCAGCTCTTAAACAGATTTTGGAGCAGTCCTAAAAACAGGCTTAATGTCCACAGCAAATTGAACTTTCACTTAATATTCGTTTCGTGTTTTACATTCGTACATATGCCGACCGTGCTTATTTCGAAGTCAGTTGTTAGCAAGCAAAGCATTCGTTTTGTGCCCTTAAATGGTGTCTAGAATTCATGACATGTCTCATAGGTTTTTTTTAATCGTCCTGCCCCGGAGTCTGCACGAAAAGTAAGAAATAAAGCCCACGGCTGAACACTGGTGGAGGACGAAGCTGAGCTGCCCCTTTGACACACCTGGAGCACAAAGACAGGCCACGCCGCCTGGACGGAAAGCAGAATCCCTTTGCTGCGTAAAATGGTATGAAAGATGACCACTGCAACCATGTGGCATCCGTTTCAAAATGAAAGAAAAGCCCAGACCAAAAGCTTACAGCACCTGGTATTCCCAGGCGGTCTCCCATCCAAGTACTAACCAGGCCCGACCCTGCTTAGCTTCCGAGATCGGACGAGATCGGGCGTGCTCAGGGTGGTATGGCCGTAAGCGAAGGTTGCCGCTAAAGCGGTCTTTTTGAAGAACGCACGCTCAGACCCAGCTGGCTCGGTCTGCACCCGTCTGCCTTGCGTGCCTTATTCGTTTCTCATTTGGACTGTCTTAAAAACAGGCTTAATGTTAAAAGCAAATCAAACTTTCGTTTTTACATTCGTTTCGTGACTTAAATTCTGTTCAGGTCCCATTCATTTTCCCACGCCAAAAGAACGCCTTTCCAAGTCGACATGGTGCTTGAAAGTTTTACTTCGCCCAGCAAGAGTCATCCCGCAAAACCTTGGTGTGTTATAATCCGTGGCATTCATGTAAAAAACAAAAACAAAGACGGAGCCTAGAAAAAACTCTAGCATTCAAGTCACAATTCATTTCATTCTTTGCATGTTCCTGTATCTTCACCTTGCTGCTTGTCCCTTGCCATCCTGCTATTTTTTTTTACCATGAACACCTAGATTTGAATGTTTTTTTTGTTTGTTTGTTTTTTAAGATAACTTCTTGCCGCGTCTCTGTGAAATCTACAACACTCCGTTACGGATGCAGGTAAAACGAGAAATAAGAGCTCCATGCCCAGACAATTTCGTGCTGAGCAGCTGTCACCCATCTTCACGCAGCTCTTAAACAGATTTTTGGAGCAGTCCTAAAAACAGGCTTAATGTCCACAGCAAATTGAACTTTCACTTAATATTCGTTTCGTGTTTTACATTCGTACATATGCCGACCGTGCTTATTTCGAAGTCAGTTGTTAGCAAGCAAAGCATTCGTTTTGTGCCCTTAAATGGTGTCTAGAATTCATGACATGTCTCATAGGTTTTTTTTAATCGTCCTGCCCCGGAGTCTGCACGAAAAGTAAGAAATAAAGCCCACGGCTGAACACTGGTGGAGGACGAAGCTGAGCTGCCCCTTTGACACACCTGGAGCACAAAGACAGGCCACGCCGCCTGGACGGAAAGCAGAATCCCTTTGCTGCGTAAAATGGTATGAAAGATGACCACTGCAACCATGTGGCATCCGTTTCAAAATGAAAGAAAAGCCCAGACCAAAAGCTTACAGCACCTGGTATTCCCAGGCGGTCTCCCATCCAAGTACTAACCAGGCCCGACCCTGCTTAGCTTCCGAGATCGGACGAGATCGGGCGTGCTCAGGGTGGTATGGCCGTAAGCGAAGGTTGCCGCTAAAGCGGTCTTTTTGAAGAACGCACGCTCAGACCCAGCTGGCTCGGTCTGCACCCGTCTGCCTTGCGTGCCTTATTCGTTTCTCATTTGGACTGTCTTAAAAACAGGCTTAATGTTTAAAAGCAAATCAAACTTTCGTTTTTACATTCGTTTCGTGACTTAAATTCTGTTCAGGTCCCATTCATTTTCCCACGCCAAAAGAACGCCTTTCAAGTCGACATGGTGCTTGAAAAGTTTTACTTCGCCCAGCAAGAGTCATCCCGCAAAACCTTGGTGTGATAATCCGTGGCATTCATGTAAAAAAACAAAACAAAGACGGAGCCTAGAAAAAACTCTAGCATTCAAGTCACAATTCATTTCATTCTTTGCATGTTCCTGTATCTTCACCTTGCTGCTTGTCCCTTGCCATCCTGCTATTTTTTTTTTACCATGAACACCTAGATTTGAATGTTTTTTTTGTTTGTTTGTTTTTAAGATAACTTCTTGCCGCGTCTCTGTGAAATCTACAACACTCCGTTACGGATGCAGGTAAAACGAGAAAATAAGAGCTCCATGCCCAGACAATTTCGTGCTGAGCAGCTGTCACCCATCTTCACGCAGCTCTTAAACAGATTTTTGGAGCAGTCCTAAAAACAGGCTTAATGTCCACAGCAAATTGAACTTTCACTTAATATTCGTTTCGTGTTTTACATTCGTACATATGCCGACCGTGCTTATTTCGAAGTCAGTTGTTAGCAAGCAAAGCATTCGTTTTGTGCCCTTAAATGGTGTCTAGAATTCATGACATGTCTCATAGGTTTTTTTTAATCGTCCTGCCCCGGAGTCTGCACGAAAAGTAAGAAATAAAGCCCACGGCTGAACACTGGTGGAGGACGAAGCTGAGCTGCCCCTTTGACACACCTGGAGCACAAAGACAGGCCACGCCGCCTGGACGGAAAGCAGAATCCCTTTGCTGCGTAAAATGGTATGAAAGATGACCACTGCAACCATGTGGCATCCGTTTCAAAATGAAAGAAAAGCCCAGACCAAAAGCTTACAGCACCTGGTATTCCCAGGCGGTCTCCCATCCAAGTACTAACCAGGCCCGACCCTGCTTAGCTTCCGAGATCGGACGAGATCGGGCGTGCTCAGGGTGGTATGGCCGTAAGCGAAGGTTGCCGCTAAAGCGGTCTTTTTGAAGAACGCACGCTCAGACCCAGCTGGCTCGGTCTGCACCCGTCTGCCTTGCGTGCCTTATTCGTTTCTCATTTGGACTGTCTTAAAAACAGGCTTAATGTTAAAAGCAAATCAAACTTTCGTTTTTACATTCGTTTCGTGACTTAAATTCTGTTCAGGTCCCATTCATTTTCCCACGCCAAAAGAACGCCTTTTCAAGTCGACATGGTGCTTGAAAGTTTTACTTCGCTCAGCAAGAGTCATCCCGCAAAACCTTGGTGTGTTAATATCCGTGGCATTCATGTAAAAAAACAAAAACAAAGACGGAGCCTAGAAAAAACTCTAGCATTCAAGTCACAATTCATTTCATTCTTTGCATGTTCCTGTATCTTCACCTTGCTGCTTGTCCCTTGCCATGCTGCTATTTTTTTTTTACCATGAACACCTAGATTTGAATGTTTTTTTTGTTTGTTTGTTTTTAAGATAACTTTCTTGCCGCGTCTCTGTGAAATCTACAACACTCCGTTACGGATGCAGGTAAAACGAGAAAATAAGAGCTCCATGCCCAGACAATTTCGTGCTGAGCAGCTGTCACCCATCTTCACGCAGCTCTTAAACAGATTTTTGGAGCAGTCCTAAAAACAGGCTTAATGTCCACAGCAAATTGAACTTTCACTTAATATTCGTTTCGTGTTTTACATTCGTACATATGCCGACCGTGCTTATTTCGAAGTCAGTTGTTAGCAAGCAAAGCATTCGTTTTGTGCCCTTAAATGGTGTCTAGAATTCATGACATGTCTCATAGGTTTTTTTTAATCGTCCTGCCCCGGAGTCTGCACGAAAAGTAAGAAATAAAGCCCACGGCTGAACACTGGTGGAGGACGAAGCTGAGCTGCCCCTTTGACACACCTGGAGCACAAAGACAGGCCACGCCGCCTGGACGGAAAGCAGAATCCCTTTGCTGCGTAAAATGGTATGAAAGATGACCACTGCAACCATGTGGCATCCGTTTCAAAATGAAAGAAAAGCCCAGACCAAAAGCTTACAGCACCTGGTATTCCCAGGCGGTCTCCCATCCAAGTACTAACCAGGCCCGACCCTGCTTAGCTTCCGAGATCGGACGAGATCGGGCGTGCTCAGGGTGGTATGGCCGTAAGCGAAGGTTGCCGCTAAAGCGGTCTTTTTGAAGAACGCACGCTCAGACCCAGCTGGCTCGGTCTGCACCCGTCTGCCTTGCGTGCCTTATTCGTTTCTCATTTGGACTGTCTTAAAAACAGGCTTAATGTTAAAAGCAAATCAAACTTTCGTTTTTACATTCGTTTCGTGACTTAAATTCTGTTCAGGTCCCATTCATTTTCCCACGCCAAAAGAACGCCTTTTCAAGTCGACATGGTGCTTGAAAAGTTTTACTTCGCCCAGCAAGAGTCATCCCGCAAAACCTTGGTGTGTTATAATCCGTGGCATTCATGTAAAAAAACAAAACAAAGACGGAGCCTAGAAAAAACTCTAGCATTCAAGTCACAATTCATTTCATTCTTTGCATGTTCCTGTATCTTCACCTTGCTGCTTGTCCCTTGCCATCCTGCTATTTTTTTTTTACCATGAACACCTAGATTTAATGTTTTTTTTGTTTGTTTGTTTTTAAGATAACTTTCTTGCCGCGTCTCTGTGAAATCTACAACACTCCGTTACGGATGCAGGTAAAACGAGAAAATAAGAGCTCCATGCCCAGACAATTTCGTGCTGAGCAGCTGTCACCCATCTTCACGCAGCTCTTAAACAGATTTTGGAGCAGTCCTAAAAACAGGCTTAATGTCCACAGCAAATTGAACTTTCACTTAATATTCGTTTCGTGTTTTACATTCGTACATATGCCGACCGTGCTTATTTCGAAGTCAGTTGTTAGCAAGCAAAGCATTCGTTTTGTGCCCTTAAATGGTGTCTAGAATTCATGACATGTCTCATAGGTTTTTTTTAATCGTCCTGCCCCGGAGTCTGCACGAAAAGTAAGAAATAAAGCCCACGGCTGAACACTGGTGGAGGACGAGCTGAGCTGCCCCTTTGACACACCTGGAGCACAAAGACAGGCCACGCCGCCTGGACGGAAAGCAGAATCCCTTTGCTGCGTAAAATGGTATGAAAGATGACCACTGCAACCATGTGGCATCCGTTTCAAAATGAAAGAAAAGCCCAGACCAAAAGCTTACAGCACCTGGTATTCCCAGGCGGTCTCCCATCCAAGTACTAACCAGGCCCGACCCTGCTTAGCTTCCGAGATCGGACGAGATCGGGCGTGCTCAGGGTGGTATGGCCGTAAGCGAAGGTTGCCGCTAAAGCGGTCTTTTTGAAGAACGCACGCTCAGACCCAGCTGGCTCGGTCTGCACCCGTCTGCCTTGCGTGCCTTATTCGTTTCTCATTTGGACTGTCTTAAAAACAGGCTTAATGTTAAAAGCAAATCAAACTTTCGTTTTTACATTCGTTTCGTGACTTAAATTCTGTTCAGGTCCCATTCATTTTCCCACGCCAAAAGAACGCCTTTCCAAGTCGACATGGTGCTTGAAAAGTTTTACTTCGCTCAGCAAGAGTCATCCCGCAAAACCTTGGTGTGTTAATATCCGTGGCATTCATGTAAAAAAACAAAAACAAAGACGGAGCCTAGAAAAAACTCTAGCATTCAAGTCACAATTCATTTCATTCTTTGCATGTTCCTGTATCTTCACCTTGCTGCTTGTCCCTTGCCATCCTGCTATTTTTTTTTCACCATGAACACCTAGATTTGAATGTTTTTTTTGTTTGTTTGTTTTTAAGATAACTTTCTTGCCGCGTCTCTGTGAAATCTACAACACTCCGTTACGGATGCAGGTAAAACGAGAAAATAAGAGCTCCATGCCCAGACAATTTCGTGCTGAGCAGCTGTCACCCATCTTCACGCAGCTCTTAAACAGATTTTTGGAGCAGTCCTAAAAACAGGCTTAATGTCCACAGCAAATTGAACTTTCACTTAATATTCGTTTCGTGTTTTACATTCGTACATATGCCGACCGTCCTTATTTCGAAGTCAGTTGTTAGCAAGCAAAGCATTCGTTTTGTGCCCTTAAATGGTGTCTAGAATTCATGACATGTCTCATAGGTTTTTTTTAATCGTCCTGCCCCGGAGTCTGCACGAAAAGTAAGAAATAAAGCCCACGGCTGAACACTGGTGGAGGACGAAGCTGAGCTGCCCCTTTGACACACCTGGAGCACAAAGACAGGCCACGCCGCCTGGACGGAAAGCAGAATCCCTTTGCTGCGTAAAATGGTATGAAAGATGACCACTGCAACCATGTGGCATCCGTTTCAAAATGAAAGAAAAGCCCAGACCAAAAGCTTACAGCACCTGGTATTCCCAGGCGGTCTCCCATCCAAGTACTAACCAGGCCCGACCCTGCTTAGCTTCCGAGATCGGACGAGATCGGGCGTGCTCAGGGTGGTATGGCCGTAAGCGAAGGTTGCCGCTAAAGCGGTCTTTTTGAAGAACGCACGCTCAGACCCAGCTGGCTCGGTCTGCACCCGTCTGCCTTGCGTGCCTTATTCGTTTCTCATTTGGACTGTCTTAAAAACAGGCTTAATGTTTAAAGCAAATCAAACTTTCGTTTTTACATTCGTTTCGTGACTTAAATTCTGTTCAGGTCCCATTCATTTTCCCACGCCAAAAGAACGCCTTTCCAAGTCGACATGGTGCTTGAAAAGTTTTACTTCGCCCAGCAAGAGTCATCCCGCAAAACCTTGGTGTGTTATAATCCGTGGCATTCATGTAAAAAAACAAAACAAAGACGGAGCCTAGAAAAAACTCTAGCATTCAAGTCACAATTCATTTCATTCTTTGCATGTTCCTGTATCTTCACCTTGCTGCTTGTCCCTTGCCATCCTGCTATTTTTTTTTACCATGAACACCTAGATTTGAATGTTTTTTTTGTTTGTTTGTTTTTAAGATAACTTTCTTGCCGCGTCTCTGTGAAATCTACAACACTCCGTTACGGATGCAGGTAAAACGAGAAAATAAGAGCTCCATGCCCAGACAATTTCGTGCTGAGCAGCTGTCACCCATCTTCACGCAGCTCTTAAACAGATTTTTGGAGCAGTCCTAAAAACAGGCTTAATGTCCACAGCAAATTGAACTTTCACTTAATATTCGTTTCGTGTTTTACATTCGTACATATGCCGACCGTGCTTATTTCGAAGTCAGTTGTTAGCAAGCAAAGCATTCGTTTTGTGCCCTTAAATGGTGTCTAGAATTCATGACATGTCTCATAGGTTTTTTTTAATCGTCCTGCCCCGGAGTCTGCACGAAAAGTAAGAAATAAAGCCCACGGCTGAACACTGGTGGAGGACGAAGCTGAGCTGCCCCTTTGACACACCTGGAGCACAAAGACAGGCCACGCCGCCTGGACGGAAAGCAGAATCCCTTTGCTGCGTAAAATGGTATGAAAGATGACCACTGCAACCATGTGGCATCCGTTTCAAAATGAAAGAAAAGCCCAGACCAAAAGCTTACAGCACCTGGTATTCCCAGGCGGTCTCCCATCCAAGTACTAACCAGGCCCGACCCTGCTTAGCTTCCGAGATCGGACGAGATCGGGCGTGCTCAGGGTGTATGGCCGTAAGCGAAGGTTGCCGCTAAAGCGGTCTTTTTGAAGAACGCACGCTCAGACCCAGCTGGCTCGGTCTGCACCCGTCTGCCTTGCGTGCCTTATTCGTTTCTCATTTGGACTGTCTTAAAAACAGGCTTAATGTTAAAAGCAAATCAAACTTTCGTTTTTACATTCGTTTCGTGACTT
This sequence comes from Oreonectes daqikongensis, assembly GCA_026939265.1. NCBI lineage: Eukaryota > Metazoa > Chordata > Actinopteri > Cypriniformes > Nemacheilidae > Oreonectes > Oreonectes daqikongensis. The sequence continues at coordinate 54,735 of JAOTQM010000131.1, read as the reverse complement.
AAATTCTGTTCAGGTCCCATTCATTTTCCCACGCCAAAAGAACGCCTTTCCAAGTCGACATGGTGCTTGAAAAGTTTTACTTCGCCCAGCAAGAGTCATCCCGCAAAACCTTGGTGTGTTATAATCCGTGGAATTCATGTAAAAAAACAAAACAAAGACGGAGCCTAGAAAAAACTCTAGCATTCAAGTCACAATTCATTTCATTCTTTGCATGTTCCTGTATCTTCACCTTGCTGCTTGTCCCTTGCCATCCTGCTATTTTTTTTTTACCATGAACACCTAGATTTAAATGTTTTTTTTGTTTGTTTGTTTTTAAGATAACTTTCTTGCCGCGTCTCTGTGAAATCTACAACACTCCGTTACGGATGCAGGTAAAACGAGAAAATAAGAGCTCCATGCCCAGACAATTTCGTGCTGAGCAGCTGTCACCCATCTTCACGCAGCTCTTAAACAGATTTTTGGAGCAGTCCTAAAAACAGGCTTAATGTCCACAGCAAATTGAACTTTCACTTAATATTCGTTTCGTGTTTTACATTCGTACATATGCCGACCGTGCTTATTTCGAAGTCAGTTGTTAGCAAGCAAAGCATTCGTTTTGTGCCCTTAAATGGTGTCTAGAATTCATGACATGTCTCATAGGTTTTTTTTAATCGTCCTGCCCCGGAGTCTGCACGAAAAGTAAGAAATAAAGCCCACGGCTGAACACTGGTGGAGGACGAAGCTGAGCTGCCCCTTTGACACACCTGGAGCACAAAGACAGGCCACGCCGCCTGGACGGAAAGCAGAATCCCTTTGCTGCGTAAAATGGTATGAAAGATGACCACTGCAACCATGTGGCATCCGTTTCAAAATGAAAGAAAAGCCCAGACCAAAAGCTTACAGCACCTGGTATTCCCAGGCGGTCTCCCATCCAAGTACTAACCAGGCCCGACCCTGCTTAGCTTCCGAGATCGGACGAGATCGGGCGTGCTCAGGGTGGTATGGCCGTAAGCGAAGGTTGCCGCTAAAGCGGTCTTTTTGAAGAACGCACGCTCAGACCCAGCTGGCTCGGTCTGCACCCGTCTGCCTTGCGTGCCTTATTCGTTTCTCATTTGGACTGTCTTAAAAACAGGCTTAATGTTTAAAGCAAATCAAACTTTCGTTTTTACATTCGTTTCGTGACTTAAATTCTGTTCAGGTCCCATTCATTTTCCCACGCCAAAAGAACGCCTTTTCAAGTCGACATGGTGCTTGAAAAGTTTTACTTCGCCCAGCAAGAGTCATCCCGCAAAACCTTGGTGTGTTATAATCCGTGGCATTCATGTAAAAAAACAAAACAAAGACGGAGCCTAGAAAAAACTCTAGCATTCAAGTCACAATTCATTTCATTCTTTGCATGTTCCTGTATCTTCACCTTGCTGCTTGTCCCTTGCCATCCTGCTATTTTTTTTTTACCATGAACACCTAGATTTGAATGTTTTTTTTGTTTGTTTGTTTTTAAGATAACTTTCTTGCCGCGTCTCTGTGAAATCTACAACACTCCGTTACGGATGCAGGTAAAACGAGAAAATAAGAGCTCCATGCCCAGACAATTTCGTGCTGAGCAGCTGTCACCCATCTTCACGCAGCTCTTAAACAGATTTTTGGAGCAGTCCTAAAAACAGGCTTAATGTCCACAGCAAATTGAACTTTCACTTAATATTCGTTTCGTGTTTTACATTCGTACATATGCCGACCGTGCTTATTTCGAAGTCAGTTGTTAGCAAGCAAAGCATTCGTTTTGTGCCCTTAAATGGTGTCTAGAATTCATGACATGTCTCATAGGTTTTTTTTAATCGTCCTGCCCCGGAGTCTGCACGAAAAGTAAGAAATAAAGCCCACGGCTGAACACTGGTGGAGGACGAGCTGAGCTGCCCCTTTGACACACCTGGAGCACAAAGACAGGCCACGCCGCCTGGACGGAAAGCAGAATCCCTTTGCTGCGTAAAATGGTATGAAAGATGACCACTGCAACCATGTGGCATCCGTTTCAAAATGAAAGAAAAGCCCAGACCAAAAGCTTACAGCACCTGGTATTCCCAGGCGGTCTCCCATCCAAGTACTAACCAGGCCCGACCCTGCTTAGCTTCCGAGATCGGACGAGATCGGGCGTGCTCAGGGTGGTATGGCCGTAAGCGAAGGTTGCCGCTAAAGCGGTCCTTTTGAAGAACGCACGCTCAGACCCAGCTGGCTCGATCTGCACCCGTCTGCCTTGCGTGCCTTTTCGTTTCTCATTTGGACTGTCTTAAAAACAGGCTTAATGTTAAAAGCAAATCAAACTTTCGTTTTTACATTCGTTTCGTGACTTAAATTCTGTTCAGGTCCCATTCATTTTCCCACGCCAAAAGAACGCCTTTTCAAGTCGACATGGTGCTTGAAAGTTTTACTTCGCCCAGCAAGAGTCATCCCGCAAAACCTTGGTGTGTTATAATCCGTGGCATTCATGTAAAAAAACAAAACAAAGACGGAGCCTAGAAAAAACTCTAGCATTCAAGTCACAATTCATTTCATTCTTTGCATGTTCCTGTATCTTCACCTTGCTGCTTGTCCCTTGCCATCCTGCTATTTTTTTTTTACCATGAACACCTAGATTTGAATGTTTTTTTTGTTTGTTTGTTTTTAAGATAACTTTCTTGCCGCGTCTCTGTGAAATCTACAACACTCCGTTACGGATGCAGGTAAAACGAGAAAATAAGAGCTCCATGCCCAGACAATTTCGTGCTGAGCAGCTGTCACCCATCTTCACGCAGCTCTTAAACAGATTTTTGGAGCAGTCCTAAAAACAGGCTTAATGTCCACAGCAAATTGAACTTTCACTTAATATTCGTTTCGTGTTTTACATTCGTACATATGCCGACCGTGCTTATTTCGAAGTCAGTTGTTAGCAAGCAAAGCATTCGTTTTGTGCCCTTAAATGGTGTCTAGAATTCATGACATGTCTCATAGGTTTTTTTTAATCGTCCTGCCCCGGAGTCTGCACGAAAAGTAAGAAATAAAGCCCACGGCTGAACACTGGTGGAGGACGAAGCTGAGCTGCCCCTTTGACACACCTGGAGCACAAAGACAGGCCACGCCGCCTGGACGGAAAGCAGAATCCCTTTGCTGCGTAAAATGGTATGAAAGATGACCACTGCAACCATGTGGCATCCGTTTCAAAATGAAAGAAAAGCCCAGACCAAAAGCTTACAGCACCTGGTATTCCCAGGCGGTCTCCCATCCAAGTACTAACCAGGCCCGACCCTGCTTAGCTTCCGAGATCGGACGAGATCGGGCGTGCTCAGGGTGGTATGGCCGTAAGCGAAGGTTGCCGCTAAAGCGGTCTTTTTGAAGAACGCACGCTCAGACCCAGCTGGCTCGGTCTGCACCCGTCTGCCTTGCGTGCCTTATTCGTTTCTCATTTGGACTGTCTTAAAAACAGGCTTAATGTTTAAAAGCAAATCAAACTTTCGTTTTTACATTCGTTTCGTGACTTAAATTCTGTTCAGGTCCCATTCATTTTCCCACGCCAAAAGAACGCCTTTTCAAGTCGACATGGTGCTTGAAAAGTTTTACTTCGCCCAGCAAGAGTCATCCCGCAAAACCTTGGTGTGTTATAATCCGTGGCATTCATGTAAAAAAACAAAACAAAGACGGAGCCTAGAAAAAACTCTAGCATTCAAGTCACAATTCATTTCATTCTTTGCATGTTCCTGTATCTTCACCTTGCTGCTTGTCCCTTGCCATCCTGCTATTTTTTTTTTACCATGAACACCTAGATTTGAATGTTTTTTTTGTTTGTTTGTTTTTAAGATAACTTTCTTGCCGCGTCTCTGTGAAATCTACAACACTCCGTTACGGATGCAGGTAAAACGAGAAAATAAGAGCTCCATGCCCAGACAATTTCGTGCTGAGCAGCTGTCACCCATCTTCACGCAGCTCTTAAACAGATTTTTGGAGCAGTCCTAAAAACAGGCTTAATGTCCACAGCAAATTGAACTTTCACTTAATATTCGTTTCGTGTTTTACATTCGTACATATGCCGACCGTGCTTATTTCGAAGTCAGTTGTTAGCAAGCAAAGCATTCGTTTTGTGCCCTTAAATGGTGTCTAGAATTCATGACATGTCTCATAGGTTTTTTTTAATCGTCCTGCCCCGGAGTCTGCACGAAAAGTAAGAAATAAAGCCCACGGCTGAACACTGGTGGAGGACGAGGCTGAGCTGCCCCTTTGACACACCTGGAGCACAAAGACAGGCCACGCCGCCTGGACGGAAAGCAGAATCCCTTTGCTGCGTAAAATGGTATGAAAGATGACCACTGCAACCATGTGGCATCCGTTTCAAAATGAAAGAAAAGCCCAGACCAAAAGCTTACAGCACCTGGTATTCCCAGGCGGTCTCCCATCCAAGTACTAACCAGGCCCGACCCTGCTTAGCTTCCGAGATCGGACGAGATCGGGCGTGCTCAGGGTGTTATGGCCGTAAGCGAAGGTTGCCGCTAAAACGGTCTTTTTGAAGAACGCACGCTCAGACCCAGCTGGCTCGGTCTGCACCCGTCTGCCTTGCGTGCCTTATTCGTTTCTCATTTGGACTGTCTTAAAAACAGGCTTAATGTTAAAAGCAAATCAAACTTTCGTTTTTACATTCGTTTCGTGACTTAAATTCTGTTCAGGTCCCATTCATTTTCCCACGCCAAAAGAACGCCTTTTCAAGTCGACATGGTGCTTGAAAGTTTTACTTCGCTCAGCAAGAGTCATCCCGCAAAACCTTGGTGTGTTAATATCCGTGGCATTCATGTAAAAAAACAAAACAAAGACGGAGCCTAGAAAAAACTCTAGCATTCAAGTCACAATTCATTTCATTCTTTGCATGTTCCTGTATCTTCACCTTGCTGCTTGTCCCTTGCCATCCTGCTATTTTTTTTTACCATGAACACCTAGATTTGAATGTTTTTTTTGTTTGTTTGTTTTTAAGATAACTTTCTTGCCGCGTCTCTGTGAAATCTACAACACTCCGTTACGGATGCAGGTAAAACGAGAAAATAAGAGCTCCATGCCCAGACAATTTCGTGCTGAGCAGCTGTCACCCATCTTCACGCAGCTCTTAAACAGATTTTTGGAGCAGTCCTAAAAACAGGCTTAATGTCCACAGCAAATTGAACTTTCACTTAATATTCGTTTCGTGTTTTACATTCGTACATATGCCGACCGTCCTTATTTCGAAGTCAGTTGTTAGCAAGCAAAGCATTCGTTTTGTGCCCTTAAATGGTGTCTAGAATTCATGACATGTCTCATAGGTTTTTTTTAATCGTCCTGCCCCGGAGTCTGCACGAAAAGTAAGAAATAAAGCCCACGGCTGAACACTGGTGGAGGACGAAGCTGAGCTGCCCCTTTGACACACCTGGAGCACAAAGACAGGCCACGCCGCCTGGACGGAAAGCAGAATCCCTTTGCTGCGTAAAATGGTATGAAAGATGACCACTGCAACCATGTGGCATCCGTTTCAAAATGAAAGAAAAGCCCAGACCAAAAGCTTACAGCACCTGGTATTCCCAGGCGGTCTCCCATCCAAGTACTAACCAGGCCCGACCCTGCTTAGCTTCCGAGATCGGACGAGATCGGGCGTGCTCAGGGTGGTATGGCCGTAAGCGAAGGTTGCCGCTAAAGCGGTCTTTTTGAAGAACGCACGCTCAGACCCAGCTGGCTCGGTCTGCACCCGTCTGCCTTGCGTGCCTTATTCGTTTCTCATTTGGACTGTCTTAAAAACAGGCTTAATGTTTAAAGCAAATCAAACTTTCGTTTTTACATTCGTTTCGTGACTTAAATTCTGTTCAGGTCCCATTCATTTTCCCACGCCAAAAGAACGCCTTTCCAAGTCGACATGGTGCTTGAAAAGTTTTACTTCGCCCAGCAAGAGTCATCCCGCAAAACCTTGGTGTGTTATAATCCGTGGCATTCATGTAAAAAAACAAAACAAAGACGGAGCCTAGAAAAAACTCTAGCATTCAAGTCACAATTCATTTCATTCTTTGCATGTTCCTGTATCTTCACCTTGCTGCTTGTCCCTTGCCATCCTGCTATTTTTTTTTTACCATGAACACCTAGATTTGAATGTTTTTTTGTTTGTTTGTTTTTAAGATAACATTCTTGCCGCGTCTCTGTGAAATCTACAACACTCCGTTACGGATGCAGGTAAAACGAGAAAATAAGAGCTCCATGCCCAGACAATTTCGTGCTGAGCAGCTGTCACCCATCTTCACGCAGCTCTTAAACAGATTTTTGGAGCAGTCCTAAAAACAGGCTTAATGTCCACAGCAAATTGAACTTTCACTTAATATTCGTTTCGTGTTTTACATTCGTACATATGCCGACCGTGCTTATTTCGAAGTCAGTTGTTAGCAAGCAAAGCATTCGTTTTGTGCCCTTAAATGGTGTCTAGAATTCATGACATGTCTCATAGGTTTTTTTTAATCGTCCTGCCCCGGAGTCTGCACGAAAAGTAAGAAATAAAGCCCACGGCTGAACACTGGTGGAGGACGAAGCTGAGCTGCCCCTTTGACACACCTGGAGCACAAAGACAGGCCACGCCGCCTGGACGGAAAGCAGAATCCCTTTGCTGCGTAAAATGGTATGAAAGATGACCACTGCAACCATGTGGCATCCGTTTCAAAATGAAAGAAAAGCCCAGACCAAAAGCTTACAGCACCTGGTATTCCCAGGCGGTCTCCCATCCAAGTACTAACCAGGCCCGACCCTGCTTAGCTTCCGAGATCGGACGAGATCGGGCGTGCTCAGGGTGGTATGGCCGTAAGCGAAGGTTGCCGCTAAAGCGGTCTTTTTGAAGAACGCACGCTCAGACCCAGCTGGCTCGGTCTGCACCCGTCTGCCTTGCGTGCCTTATTCGTTTCTCATTTGGACTGTCTTAAAAACAGGCTTAATGTTAAAAGCAAATCAAACTTTCGTTTTTACATTCGTTTCGTGACTTAAATTCTGTTCAGGTCCCATTCATTTTCCCACGCCAAAAGAACGCCTTTCAAGTCGACATGGTGCTTGAAAAGTTTTACTTCGCCCAGCAAGAGTCATCCCGCAAAACCTTGGTGTGTTATAATCCGTGGCATTCATGTAAAAAAACAAAACAAAGACGGAGCCTAGAAAAAACTCTAGCATTCAAGTCACAATTCATTTCATTCTTTGCATGTTCCTGTATCTTCACCTTGCTGCTTGTCCCTTGCCATCCTGCTATTTTTTTTTTACCATGAACACCTAGATTTAAATGTTTTTTTTGTTTGTTTGTTTTTAAGATAACTTTCTTGCCGCGTCTCTGTGAAATCTACAACACTCCGTTACGGATGCAGGTAAAACGAGAAAATAAGAGCTCCATGCCCAGACAATTTCGTGCTGAGCAGCTGTCACCCATCTTCACCGAGCTCTTAAACAGATCTTTGGAGCAGTCCTAAAAACAGGCTTAATGTCCACAGCAAATTGAACTTTCACTTAATATTCGTTTCGTGTTTTACATTCGTACATATGCCGACCGTGCTTATTTCGAAGTCAGTTGTTAGCAAGCAAAGCATTCGTTTTGTGCCCTTAAATGGTGTCTAGAATTCATGACATGTCTCATAGGTTTTTTTTAATCGTCCTGCCCCGGAGTCTGCACGAAAAGTAAGAAATAAAGCCCACGGCTGAACACTGGTGGAGGACGAGCTGAGCTGCCCCTTTGACACACCTGGAGCACAAAGACAGGCCACGCCGCCTGGACGGAAAGCAGAATCCCTTTGCTGCGTAAAATGGTATGAAAGATGACCACTGCAACCATGTGGCATCCGTTTCAAAATGAAAGAAAAGCCCAGACCAAAAGCTTACAGCACCTGGTATTCCCAGGCGGTCTCCCATCCAAGTACTAACCAGGCCCGACCCTGCTTAGCTTCCGAGATCGGACGAGATCGGGCGTGCTCAGGGTGGTATGGCCGTAAGCGAAGGTTGCCGCTAAAGCGGTCTTTTTGAAGAACGCACGCTCAGACCCAGCTGGCTCGGTCTGCACCCGTCTGCCTTGCGTGCCTTATTCGTTTCTCATTTGGACTGTCTTAAAAACAGGCTTAATGTTTAAAGCAAATCAAACTTTCGTTTTTACATTCGTTTCGTGACTTAAATTCTGTTCAGGTCCCATTCATTTTCCCACGCCAAAAGAACGCCTTTTCAAGTCGACATGGTGCTTGAAAAGTTTTACTTCGCCCAGCAAGAGTCATCCCGCAAAACCTTGGTGTGTTATAATCCGTGGCATTCATGTAAAAAAACAAAACAAAGACGGAGCCTAGAAAAAACTCTAGCATTCAAGTCACAATTCATTTCATTCTTTGCATGTTCCTGTATCTTCACCTTGCTGCTTGTCCCTTGCCATCCTGCTATTTTTTTTTTACCATGAACACCTAGATTTGAATGTTTTTTTTGTTTGTTTGTTTTTAAGATAACTTTCTTGCCGCGTCTCTGTGAAATCTACAACACTCCGTTACGGATGCAGGTAAAACGAGAAAATAAGAGCTCCATGCCCAGACAATTTCGTGCTGAGCAGCTGTCACCCATCTTCACGCAGCTCTTAAACAGATTTTTGGAGCAGTCCTAAAAACAGGCTTAATGTCCACAGCAAATTGAACTTTCACTTAATATTCGTTTCGTGTTTTACATTCGTACATATGCCGACCGTGCTTATTTCGAAGTCAGTTGTTAGCAAGCAAAGCATTCGTTTTGTGCCCTTAAATGGTGTCTAGAATTCATGACATGTCTCATAGGTTTTTTTTAATCGTCCTGCCCCGGAGTCTGCACGAAAAGTAAGAAATAAAGCCCACGGCTGAACACTGGTGGAGGACGAAGCTGAGCTGCCCCTTTGACACACCTGGAGCACAAAGACAGGCCACGCCGCCTGGACGGAAAGCAGAATCCCTTTGCTGCGTAAAATGGTATGAAAGATGACCACTGCAACCATGTGGCATCCGTTTCAAAATGAAAGAAAAGCCCAGACCAAAAGCTTACAGCACCTGGTATTCCCAGGCGGTCTCCCATCCAAGTACTAACCAGGCCCGACCCTGCTTAGCTTCCGAGATCGGACGAGATCGGGCGTGCTCAGGGTGGTATGGCCGTAAGCGAAGGTTGCCGCTAAAGCGGTCTTTTGAAGAACGCACGCTCAGACCCAGCTGGCTCGGTCTGCACCCGTCTGCCTTGCGTGCCTTATTCGTTTCTCATTTGGACTGTCTTAAAAACAGGCTTAATGTTTAAAGCAAATCAAACTTTCGTTTTTACATTCGTTTCGTGACTTAAATTCTGTTCAGGTCCCATTCATTTTCCCACGCCAAAAGAACGCCTTTTCAAGTCGACATGGTGCTTGAAAAGTTTTACTTCGCCCAGCAAGAGTCATCCCGCAAAACCTTGGTGTGTTATAATCCGTGGCATTCATGTAAAAAAACAAAACAAAGACGGAGCCTAGAAAAAACTCTAGCATTCAAGTCACAATTCATTTCATTCTTTGCATGTTCCTGTATCTTCACCTTGCTGCTTGTCCCTTGCCATCCTGCTATTTTTTTTTTACCATGAACACCTAGATTTGAATGTTTTTTTTGTTTGTTTGTTTTTAAGATAACATTCTTGCCGCGTCTCTGTGAAATCTACAACACTCCGTTACGGATGCAGGTAAAACGAGAAAATAAGAGCTCCATGCCCAGACAATTTCGTGCTGAGCAGCTGTCACCCATCTTCACGCAGCTCTTAAACAGATTTTTGGAGCAGTCCTAAAAACAGGCTTAATGTCCACAGCAAATTGAACTTTCACTTAATATTCGTTTCGTGTTTTACATTCGTACATATGCCGACCGTGCTTATTTCGAAGTCAGTTGTTAGCAAGCAAAGCATTCGTTTTGTGCCCTTAAATGGTGTCTAGAATTCATGACATGTCTCATAGGTTTTTTTTAATCGTCCTGCCCCGGAGTCTGCACGAAAAGTAAGAAATAAAGCCCACGGCTGAACACTGGTGGAGGACGAGGCTGAGCTGCCCCTTTGACACACCTGGAGCACAAAGACAGGCCACGCCGCCTGGACGGAAAGCAGAATCCCTTTGCTGGGTAAAATGGTATGAAAGATGACCACTGCAACCATGTGGCATCCGTTTCAAAATGAAAGAAAAGCCCAGACCAAAAGCTTACAGCACCTGGTATTCCCAGGCGGTCTCCCATCCAAGTACTAACCAGGCCCGACCCTGCTTAGCTTCCGAGATCGGACGAGATCGGGCGTGCTCAGGGTGGTATGGCCGTAAGCGAAGGTTGCCGCTAAAGCGGTCCTTTTGAAGAACGCACGCTCAGACCCAGCTGGCTCGATCTGCACCCGTTTGCCTTGCGTGCCTTTTTCGTTTCTCATTTGGACTGTCTTAAAAACAGGCTTAATGTTAAAAGCAAATCAAACTTTCGTTTTTACATTCGTTTCGTGACTTAAATTCTGTTCAGGTCCCATTCATTTTCCCACGCCAAAAGAACGCCTTTTCAAGTCGACATGGTGCTTGAAAGTTTTACTTCGCTCAGCAAGAGTCATCCCGCAAAACCTTGGTGTGTTAATATCCGTGGCATTCATGTAAAAAAACAAAAACAAAGACGGAGCCTAGAAAAAACTCTAGCATTCAAGTCACAATTCATTTCATTCTTTGCATGTTCCTGTATCTTCACCTTGCTGCTTGTCCCTTGCCATGCTGCTATTTTTTTTTTACCATGAACACCTAGATTTGAATGTTTTTTTTGTTTGTTTGTTTTTAAGATAACTTTCTTGCCGCGTCTCTGTGAAATCTACAACACTCCGTTACGGATGCAGGTAAAACGAGAAAATAAGAGCTCCATGCCCAGACAATTTCGTGCTGAGCAGCTGTCACCCATCTTCACGCAGCTCTTAAACAGATTTTTGGAGCAGTCCTAAAAACAGGCTTAATGTCCACAGCAAATTGAACTTTCACTTAATATTCGTTTCGTGTTTTACATTCGTACATATGCCGACCGTCCTTATTTCGAAGTCAGTTGTTAGCGAGCAAAGCATTCGTTTTGTGCCCTTAAATGGTGTCTAGAATTCATGACATGTCTCATAGGTTTTTTTTAATCGTCCTGCCCCGGAGTCTGCACGAAAAGTAAGAAATAAAGCCCACGGCTGAACACTGGTGGAGGACGAAGCTGAGCTGCCCCTTTGACACACCTGGAGCACAAAGACAGGCCACGCCGCCTGGACGGAAAGCAGAATCCCTTTGCTGCGTAAAATGGTATGAAAGATGACCACTGCAACCATGTGGCATCCGTTTCAAAATGAAAGAAAAGCCCAGACCAAAAGCTTACAGCACCTGGTATTCCCAGGCGGTCTCCCATCCAAGTACTAACCAGGCCCGACCCTGCTTAGCTTCCGAGATCGGACGAGATCGGGCGTGCTCAGGGTGGTATGGCCGTAAGCGAAGGTTGCCGCTAAAGCGGTCTTTTTGAAGAACGCACGCTCAGACCCAGCTGGCTCGGTCTGCACCCGTCTGCCTTGCGTGCCTTATTCGTTTCTCATTTGGACTGTCTTAAAAACAGGCTTAATGTTTAAAGCAAATCAAACTTTCGTTTTTACATTCGTTTCGTGACTTAAATTCTGTTCAGGTCCCATTCATTTTCCCACGCCAAAAGAACGCCTTTTCAAGTCGACATGGTGCTTGAAAAGTTTTACTTCGCTCAGCAAGAGTCATCCCGCAAAACCTTGGTGTGTTATAATCCGTGGCATTCATGTAAAAAAACAAAACAAAGACGGAGCCTAGAAAAAACTCTAGCATTCAAGTCACAATTCATTTCATTCTTTGCATGTTCCTGTATCTTCACCTTGCTGCTTGTCCCTTGCCATCCTGCTATTTTTTTTTTACCATGAACACCTAGATTTGAATGTTTTTTTTGTTTGTTTGTTTTTAAGATAACATTCTTGCCGCGTCTCTGTGAAATCTACAACACTCCGTTACGGATGCAGGTAAAACGAGAAAATAAGAGCTCCATGCCCAGACAATTTCGTGCTGAGCAGCTGTCACCCATCTTCACGCAGCTCTTAAACAGATTTTTGGAGCAGTCCTAAAAACAGGCTTAATGTCCACAGCAAATTGAACTTTCACTTAATATTCGTTTCGTGTTTTACATTCGTACATATGCCGACCGTGCTTATTTCGAAGTCAGTTGTTAGCAAGCAAAGCATTCGTTTTGTGCCCTTAAATGGTGTCTAGAATTCATGACATGTCTCATAGGTTTTTTTAATCGTCCTGCCCCGGAGTCTGCACGAAAAGTAAGAAATAAAGCCCACGGCTGAACACTGGTGGAGGACGAAGCTGAGCTGCCCCTTTGACACACCTGGAGCACAAAGACAGGCCACGCCGCCTGGACGGAAAGCAGAATCCCTTTGCTGCGTAAAATGGTATGAAAGATGACCACTGCAACCATGTGGCATCCGTTTCAAAATGAAAGAAAAGCCCAGACCAAAAGCTTACAGCACCTGGTATTCCCAGGCGGTCTCCCATCCAAGTACTAACCAGGCCCGACCCTGCTTAGCTTCCGAGATCGGACGAGATCGGGCGTGCTTTTTTTTTTTTTTTTTTTTGGAAAAAATTAAAACAAATCAACACAACACAAAATAAACAGATAAACAAAAATCAGAAATCTCTTTCATTCTCTGGCAAATTCCACTTAAGAGCATTTAAAACACAATAGACTTGTGGTGTAAAAACATGATAAAAAGCATTCAACATATTTTCACATTTAAAATACACATACAGTCTTTTCATGTATAATTCTGTTTTTCTTTTCAACACAGTCCAAACATCCAAAATAATTTTTTCCTTTTTAGCCACAGTTCTTCTTTCCCAGATTGCACTTTTCATTAACATCAGCCACAGATTTATAAACTTTTTGTTTTCACATTTCTTTTCCCAACCAAACATCACCACTCTGTCCCATTCCATTGCATTTTCGTCCCATTCCTCAGTCAAATCTTTCACCACATGTTTGCATTTCCTTAAAAATTCTCGCAGTTCTTTACAATATAAAAACATATGTAAAATCCATTCTTCTTTTTCTTGACACACTTTACACAAAGCACTCTGTTCCATCCCAATCTTATTTAAAATAAAATCAGTAAAAACCACTTTGTGTCTTATAAAATATTCCAAACCTTCCAACTTTATCTCCACACATTTCCCTCTCATATTTTTCCATATACACTCTTCTTTTAAGTCTTTGAATTTTTCCACCCAGTACTTATTTGCAACTGGCTCTTTGAAAACACCATCTCTAAAAACACAATAAAACACTTTTATAGTACATTCTTTAAAATCATGCATTTTTCCCCCTAATTTCACAGAAATGTTTTTCTCTTTTGGCTCTTCTTCCATACACTCTATACTTTGAATCCATTTTTTTGGTATTGCGTTCTTAATGTCTTCAAATTTATTTGTTATTTCCTGTACATTATATTCTTCCTTTGCCTCCTCCATCGTGTCCACAATATATTGCGTTCGTAAAAAACCTTCTTTGAACTCATATAAGACATCTTTTACTTTAGTGATTCCAACTTCCATCCATTTCTTAAAAAACAGTTCTTTTCCTTGTTTTAAAATGTAGCTATTTAAAAACAGGGGTTGGTTTAAAATTGTCTCTCTCCCATGTGGCTCGTACTCAATTTTTAATAAAAGCTTTCCCCAAGCATTAAACATTTCTCGATAAAATCCAGGTAGCTTTTCTGTCATCCAAACTTTTGTTTTCATCCAAAGTATGTCCTCTCCCATGTTAAAATCGCCACATCTATTTAAAAAATACCTCAATGTTTTCTTCCACTCAGTCTTATTTTCTCCGTTTAGGTATTTCTTTACAATTTTCACTCTCAGAGCATTTTTCCGTTGTTCCACATCCATTAAACCCAGACCCCCCTTTTCCACTTCCCCTAAAATTGTGTTATAAGCAATTCTTGCAGGTTTTCCCTCCCATAAAAAATCAATAAAACATTTCTTCAACCTCTTCTCAGTCCATACAGGCATTTCAGAAACATATAACACATACCACAATTTCGAAACCATTAAAACATTCAATATTAAAACCTTCCCCTTCAAGTTTAGAGTCCTCAGTTTCCAAAAATTCAACTTTCTCTCTATCTCCGTTATCAGTTGTTCCCACATTTCATCTCTTGTTTTCTTCTCGTTTTTCCCCATTAAAATTCCTAAAATCCGCATTTCCTCCACTTCTTTGAAGTTAAAACAATCCTTTAAAACCATAGCTTTTCCAAATCTCATATACATCGTCTTATCCTCATTTATTTTGCTTCCAGACCCTCTACAGTATTCATTCACCATATTCATTACTTCTTTAACGCTTTCTTTAGTCTTTACAATTATCGTCGTATCGTCAGCGTATTGGAAAACCTTTCCCTCTGCTTCGTTTTTTTCAATCTCTATTCCTGTTATTCCTTCCTTTTGTTTGATAAGTAGTCCCAGCGGTTCTGATACGAGTGAGTACAGCAAAGATGAAAGTGGACACCCCTGTCTGATCGATCGTGTGATTTTAAAACAATCTGTTAAAAAACCATTACATTTTATCTTTGTTAATGCTCCTTTGTATAAAATCTCAATCCATTTCGTAAAATTCTCCCCAAACCCAAAGCTCCTTAAAACCTCAAATAAATAATTGTGCTCAACCCTATCAAACGCTTTCTCAAAGTCTAGACTGATTACATATCCTTCTTCCCTTTTATCCTTCATATACCACATCATATCTCTTATACTCATCGTTATGTCCGCTATATCCCTTCCTTTAACTCCATATGCTTGGTTTGTTGTAATTATACTTGGTATTATTTCTTTTAACCTGTTCGCTAAAACCTTGGCTAAAATTTTAAGATCTGTATTCAACATCGTAATTGGCCTGTAGTTTTTTAAATCTACTTTTTCTCCTTTCTTTTTATATATTAATTTCATTAAACCCATCCTTGTTCTCTCATTAATTTCTCCTTTTTCAAAAATGTCTTTAAAAACCTCGGTTAAAACCTTGGTTAAAACTCCTTTAAAACAAACATAAAATTCAGTTCCCAAACCATCTATTCCTGGACTTTTCTTTTTATTTAGTTCATCTATTGCTCTTTCAATCTCTTCTTCTCTGATTTCTTGGTCACACTCTTCTTTGTCTTCCTTGCTTATTTTTGTTTTAATCTGATTCAACAGTTTCTTTTTTTCCTCCTCTTCCACACCTCTTGCACTAAACAGATCCTCATAAAAATACTTTATTTCTTCTAAAATCTTTTCATTCCCTTCAACGATTTCTCCATTTTTTCCTCTTATCTCTTTTAACGTTTCAGCTTTCCCTTTCTGTTTTTCCAAATCAAAAAAGAATTTTGTGCATTTTTCCCCCTCCACCACATATTTAGCTTTGCTTCTGAGCCTCGCCCCTTCATATTGTTTTTCCTCTATGTCTTTCAGTTTTCCCTCCATTTCCTTTATCTTTTCTACATCCTTATTGTCTTTATTCAATTCCAATTCCAAACCTTCTTTTATCTCTCTTTCTTTGTACCTTTTGTATTTCTGCATTAAGCTACAATATTTTATAGAGAATTTTTTTATAAGAAATTTTACATTTTCCCACCATATTCTCTTGTCCTCTTCATACATTCCGTTTTCCTTCTCCTTCTCTATGATTTCTTTAACATTTTCAATATAACCTTCATTCTTTAAAATCTGTGTATTTAAAATCCATACTCCCGGCCCTCTTTGCATTTTATTCCAGTCCAATATAAAAAATAAAAATTTATGATCACTAAGACTTGTTTCCTCATACCTGATCTTTTCAATAAAATTCTCCACATTTCTGCTACATAAAACAAAATCAATTCTAGTTTGGCATATGAAATTCCCCACTATTTGTCTCCTTGAAAATTCTTTTTCCTTTCATTTCTTTCTCTCCAAACATCTATTATATTATTTTCATCCATCAAAATTTTTAATTCTTTTCTTCCCGTATCACTTTTAAAAACCATTCCTTCAGCCATGTCCTGTTTACTAAAAACAGTATTAAAATCCCCCATCATTATTATTTCTCTGTACTTTTCCACAATATTCCTTAAAACATTAAAAAACTCTTTCTTTTCCTTCTCCCCCACCGGTGCATGTACATTTACTAAAATCAAATCTCTTCCTTCATATTTTGTCTCAACCGCTAAACATTTCCCCATCTTATCTTTGTATACAATTTTACTTACTTTAAAAACATCATCTTTCATTAAAAAAGCCACACCTCTCCCAAATCTCCCATCTCCATTGTTATATAAAATACCTCCATCCCATCTCTTTTTAAAATCAAACATCACATTTTCATTCCAGTTTGTTTCTTGTAATGCAATAATGTCTTGGCTTTTACATTTTTCCTGTACTTTCCCAAATTTACGCATGTCCATCAGTCCTCTTGCATTAAAAGTAACACAACTTAAAACCATTAAAGGAAAAAAACAAAATAAATATTTAAAAGACATTATTTGTCAGTTTCTCCCTCCAGGCCCCTTAACACATCAAATCTGTTAGCTTTTGTCTTTTTTCTTGCACCTTCCAAATTTGGTTTTACCTTAAGTGTTCTTCTTCTTGTATATCCTCTCATCTCTGTTTCGATACTGTCCATCTTGGTTTCCTCTTCACTGTCTGTTTCTTTGTTTTGATCTACCATTCTTTGTTCATCTCCCTCCACGCCCAATATCTCCATTTCCATCATTTGACTGTCCTGCTCCATTGTTCCTTCAATATTATTCCCGTTGTCCTCTTTTTCTCGGTTGCTCGTTGTTTCTTTCGTTTCCTTTTGTTGTAGTCCTTGTTCCTCCCGTCCTCCATCAGTTTGTTCATCCTCCTCATTGTTTCCTTCATGCACCTGTCCGTCCACCTGTTTTTCCTTTCCTCCTTCCTCTCCCTCCATCCAACATTCACATTTATTTAAAATCTCTTCGCACTCCGGGCACCTGACAGCATTGCAATCTCTTGCAAAGTGGCCTCGTTCCTCGCATTTGTAGCACTTGAAGTTTGGGCAGTCCTTCAGCAGGTGCTCCGGGCTCATACACAGCCTACAAGTTTTCACCTGCTGACTGTGCATTACCCGGAAGTGTTGTGGCCCTTCGGCTGTCTCCAGCCTTGTGCTATATGGCAATGATGCCACCTCCTTGGGGAATCTAACTTTTAGGAACCTCGTTCCATCCTCAATGTCAGTGCCCTGGTAGCATCGTCTTTTAATTTTTGTCATGGGCTCAACACCCCAACCATCCAATTTTTCTAAAATTTTGCTGTCTTCCAGGTAGACGGGCAGGTGCATGAAGGAAACAACATAATCCCGGTTGTGTAGATTTTTCACCTCACATACAATTCCTCTCACTCTCAGACCATCCATCAGTTTATCGCACTCCTCCTCCTTTTCCATCGTCAGTTCATATTCCTTCCCTTGTCTTGGTCTTACAGCTAAAATTTTCCCATGTCCACATTTTTCTATTACCGCTTTAATAATGTCCTCCGCTCTCCCTTCATTCACATTTTCCACATTCACGATCACCGTGGCTTCTTTTAAATATTTCCTTTCAGTAAAATTGTTCCTTACTTTGTTTCTTTCCTTTCCAGCTCGTAGTCGTTTTTCCAGTTCAGTGTCGTTAACTTTGCGTGGTCCTCGTGCCAGTCCGTTTTCGTTTGCCGTGCTTGTTCCTCGTGCCAGTCCATTGTCGTTTGCCGTGCTTGTTCCTCGTGCCAGTCCATTGTCGTTTGCCATGCTTGTTCCTCCTGCCAGTCCATTGTCGTCTGCCGTACTTGTTCCTCCTGCCCTTCCGGTGTCGTTAGCCTTGCGTGTACCTCGTGCCAGTCCATTATCGTTTGCCATGCTTGTTTCTCCTTCCAGTCCAGAATCATTAACCATCAGTGTTTCTTCAGCCAGTCCAGTGTCATAATCCATTGATCTGTCCTTCATTTCCATAAAAAACAAAAACAAAAAAAGCTTAACCACCCTCCAGTCAGCAAAATGCTGCTGTTAGGTGGTTTTTTAACTCAAAATACTGCTAAGTAAAAGTAAGAAAAGGCTAATAACCTTCAGAAAACACAAAAATAAAACTCAAAATAGAGAGCCTTCCTCTCCCAACTGCAGCCAAACACTTCCTGGTTGCTCTCTAGCGCCCTCAGGGTGGTATGGCCGTAAGCCCCAAGTACTATCCAGGCCCGACCCGGCCTAGCTTCCGAGATCGGACGAGTTCGGGCGTGCTCAGGGTGGTATGGCCGTAAGCGAAGGTTGCCGCTAAAGCGGTCTTTTTGAAGAACGCACGCTCAGACCCAGCTGGCTCGATCTGCACCCGTTTGCCTTGCGTGCCTTTTTCGTTTCTCATTTGGACTGTCTTAAAAACAGGCTTAATGTTTAAAGCAAATCAAACTTTCGTTTTTACATTCGTTTCGTGACTTAAATTCTGTTCAGGTCCCATTCATTTTCCCACGCCAAAAGAACGCCTTTTCAAGTCGACATGGTGCTTGAAAAGTTTTACTTCGCCCAGCAAGAGTCATCCCGCAAAACCTTGGTGTGTTATAATCCGTGGCATTCATGTAAAAAACAAAAAACAAAGACGGAGCCTAGAAAAAACTCTAGCATTCAAGTCACAATTCATTTCATTCTTTGCATGTTCCTGTATCTTCACCTTGCTGCTTGTCCCTTGCCATCCTGCTATTTTTTTTTTACCATGAACACCTAGATTTGAATGTTTTTTTTTTTTGTTTGTTTTTAAGATAACTTTCTTGCCGCGTCTCTGTGAAATCTACAACACTCCGTTACGGATGCAGGTAAAACGAGAAAATAAGAGCTCCATGCCCAGACAATTTCGTGCTGAGCAGCTGTCACCCATCTTCACCGAGCTCTTAAACAGATCTTTGGAGCAGTCCTAAAAACAAGCTTAATGTCCACAGCAAATTGAACTTTCACTTAATATTCGTTTCGTGTTTTACATTCGTACATATGCCGACCGTGCTTATTTCGAAGTCAGTTGTTAGCAAGCAAAGCATTCGTTTTGTGCCCTTAAATGGTGTCTAGAATTCATGACATGTCTCATAGGTTTTTTTAATCGTCCTGCCCCGGAGTCTGCACGAAAAGTAAGAAATAAAGCCCACGGCTGAACACTGGTGGAGGACGAGGCTGAGCTGCCCCTTTGACACACCTGGAGCACAAAGACAGGCCACGCCGCCTGGACGGAAAGCAGAATCCCTTTGCTGCGTAAAATGGTATGAAAGATGACCACTGCAACCATGTGGCATCCGTTTCAAAATGAAAGAAAAGCCCAGACCAAAAGCTTACAGCACCTGGTATTCCCAGGCGGTCTCCCATCCAAGTACTAACCAGGCCCGACCCTGCTTAGCTTCCGAGATCGGACGAGATCGGGCGTGCTCAGGGTGGTATGGCCGTAAGCGAAGGTTGCCGCTAAAGCGGTCTTTTTGAAGAACGCACGCTCAGACCCAGCTGGCTCGGTCTGCACCCGTCTGCCTTGCGTGCCTTATTCGTTTCTCATTTGGACTGTCTTAAAAACAGGCTTAATGTTAAAAGCAAATCAAACTTTCGTTTTTACATTCGTTTCGTGACTTAAATTCTGTTCAGGTCCCATTCATTTTCCCACGCCAAAAGAACGCCTTTTCAAGTCGACATGGTGCTTGAAAAGTTTTACTTCGCTCAGCAAGAGTCATCCCGCAAAACCTTGGTGTGTTATAATCCGTGGCATTCATGTAAAAAAACAAAACAAAGACGGAGCCTAGAAAAAACTCTAGCATTCAAGTCACAATTCATTTCATTCTTTGCATGTTCCTGTATCTTCACCTTGCTGCTTGTCCCTTGCCATCCTGCTATTTTTTTTTTACCATGAATACCTAGATTTAAATTTTTTTTTTGTTTGTTTGTTTTTAAGATAACTTTCTTGCCGCGTCTCTGTGAAATCTACAACACTCCGTTACGGATGCAGGTAAAACGAGAAAATAAGAGCTCCATGCCCAGACAATTTCGTGCTGAGCAGCTGTCACCCATCTTCACGCAGCTCTTAAACAGATCTTTGGAGCAGTCCTAAAAACAAGCTTAATGTCCACAGCAAATTGAACTTTCACTTAATATTCGTTTCGTGTTTTACATTCGTACATATGCCGACCGTCCTTATTTCGAAGTCAGTTGTTAGCAAGCAAAGCATTCGTTTTGTGCCCTTAAATGGTGTCTAGAATTCATGACATGTCTCATAGGTTTTTTTTAATCGTCCTGCCCCGGAGTCTGCACGAAAAGTAAGAAATAAAGCCCACGGCTGAACACTGGTGGAGGACGAGGCTGAGCTGCCCCTTTGACACACCTGGAGCACAAAGACAGGCCACGCCGCCTGGACGGAAAGCAGAATCCCTTTGCTGCGTAAAATGATATGAAAGATGACCACTGCAACCATGTGGCATCCGTTTCAAAATGAAAGAAAAGCCCAGACCAAAAGGTTACAGCACCTGGTATTCCCAGGCGGTCTCCCATCCAAGTACTAACCAGGCCCGACCCGGCTTAGCTTCCGAGATCGGACGAGATCGGGCGTGCTTTTTTTTTTTTTTTTTATTAGAAAAAAATTAAAACAAATCAACAAAACACAAAATTAACAGATAAACAAAAATCAGAAATCTCTTTCATTCTCTGGCAAATTCCACTTAAGAGCATTTAAAACACAATAGACTTGTGGTGTAAAAACATGATAAAAAGCATTCAACATATTTTCACATTTAAAATACACATACAGTCTTTTCATGTATAATTCTGTTTTTCTTTTCAACACAGTCCAAACATCCAAAATAATTTTTTCCTTTTTAGCCACAGTTCTTCTTTCCCAGATTGCACTTTTCATTAACATCAGCCACAGATTTATAAACTTTTTGTTTTCACATTTCTTTTCCCAACCAAACATCACCACTCTGTCCCATTCCATTGCATTTTCGTCCCATTCCTCAGTCAAATCTTTCACCACATGTTTGCATTTCCTTAAAAATTCTCGCAGTTCTTTACAATATAAAAACATATGTAAAATCCATTCTTCTTTTTCTTGACACACTTTACACAAAGCACTCTGTTCCATCCCAATCTTATTTAAAATAAAATCAGTAAAAACCACTTTGTGTCTTATAAAATATTCCAAACCTTCCAACTTTATCTCCACACATTTCCCTCTCATATTTTTCCATATACACTCTTCTTTTAAGTCTTTGAATTTTTCCACCCAGTACTTATTTGCAACTGGCTCTTTGAAAACACCATCTCTAAAAACACAATAAAACACTTTTATAGTACATTCTTTAAAATCATGCATTTTTCCCCCTAATTTCACAGAAATGTTTTTCTCTTTTGGCTCTTCTTCCATACACTCTATACTTTGAATCCATTTTTTTGGTATTGCGTTCTTAATGTCTTCAAATTTATTTGTTATTTCCTGTACATTATATTCTTCCTTTGCCTCCTCCATCGTGTCCACAATATATTGCGTTCGTAAAAAACCTTCTTTGAACTCATATAAGACATCTTTTACTTTAGTGATTCCAACTTCCATCCATTTCTTAAAAAACAGTTCTTTTCCTTGTTTTAAAATGTAGCTATTTAAAAACAGGGGTTGGTTTAAAATTGTCTCTCTCCCATGTGGCTCGTACTCAATTTTTAATAAAAGCTTTCCCCAAGCATTAAACATTTCTCGATAAAATCCAGGTAGCTTTTCTGTCATCCAAACTTTTGTTTTCATCCAAAGTATGTCCTCTCCCATGTTAAAATCGCCACATCTATTTAAAAAATACCTCAATGTTTTCTTCCACTCAGTCTTATTTTCTCCGTTTAGGTATTTCTTTACAATTTTCACTCTCAGAGCATTTTTCCGTTGTTCCACATCCATTAAACCCAGACCCCCCTTTTCCACTTCCCCTAAAATTGTGTTATAAGCAATTCTTGCAGGTTTTCCCTCCCATAAAAAATCAATAAAACATTTCTTCAACCTCTTCTCAGTCCATACAGGCATTTCAGAAACATATAACACATACCACAATTTCGAAACCATTAAAACATTCAATATTAAAACCTTCCCCTTCAAGTTTAGAGTCCTCAGTTTCCAAAAATTCAACTTTCTCTCTATCTCCGTTATCAGTTGTTCCCACATTTCATCTCTTGTTTTCTTCTCGTTTTTCCCCATTAAAATTCCTAAAATCCGCATTTCCTCCACTTCTTTGAAGTTAAAACAATCCTTTAAAACCATAGCTTTTCCAAATCTCATATACATCGTCTTATCCTCATTTATTTTGCTTCCAGACCCTCTACAGTATTCATTCACCATATTCATTACTTCTTTAACGCTTTCTTTAGTCTTTACAATTATCGTCGTATCGTCAGCGTATTGGAAAACCTTTCCCTCTGCTTCGTTTTTTTCAATCTCTATTCCTGTTATTCCTTCCTTTTGTTTGATAAGTAGTCCCAGCGGTTCTGATACGAGTGAGTACAGCAAAGATGAAAGTGGACACCCCTGTCTGATCGATCGTGTGATTTTAAAACAATCTGTTAAAAAACCATTACATTTTATCTTTGTTAATGCTCCTTTGTATAAAATCTCAATCCATTTCGTAAAATTCTCCCCAAACCCAAAGCTCCTTAAAACCTCAAATAAATAATTGTGCTCAACCCTATCAAACGCTTTCTCAAAGTCTAGACTGATTACATATCCTTCTTCCCTTTTATCCTTCATATACCACATCATATCTCTTATACTCATCGTTATGTCCGCTATATCCCTTCCTTTAACTCCATATGCTTGGTTTGTTGTAATTATACTTGGTATTATTTCTTTTAACCTGTTCGCTAAAACCTTGGCTAAAATTTTAAGATCTGTATTCAACATCGTAATTGGCCTGTAGTTTTTTAAATCTACTTTTTCTCCTTTCTTTTTATATATTAATTTCATTAAACCCATCCTTGTTCTCTCATTAATTTCTCCTTTTTCAAAAATGTCTTTAAAAACCTCGGTTAAAACCTTGGTTAAAACTCCTTTAAAACAAACATAAAATTCAGTTCCCAAACCATCTATTCCTGGACTTTTCTTTTTATTTAGTTCATCTATTGCTCTTTCAATCTCTTCTTCTCTGATTTCTTGGTCACACTCTTCTTTGTCTTCCTTGCTTATTTTTGTTTTAATCTGATTCAACAGTTTCTTTTTTTCCTCCTCTTCCACACCTCTTGCACTAAACAGATCCTCATAAAAATACTTTATTTCTTCTAAAATCTTTTCATTCCCTTCAACGATTTCTCCATTTTTTCCTCTTATCTCTTTTAACGTTTCAGCTTTCCCTTTCTGTTTTTCCAAATCAAAAAAGAATTTTGTGCATTTTTCCCCCTCCACCACATATTTAGCTTTGCTTCTGAGCCTCGCCCCTTCATATTGTTTTTCCTCTATGTCTTTCAGTTTTCCCTCCATTTCCTTTATCTTTTCTACATCCTTATTGTCTTTATTCAATTCCAATTCCAAACCTTCTTTTATCTCTCTTTCTTTGTACCTTTTGTATTTCTGCATTAAGCTACAATATTTTATAGAGAATTTTTTTATAAGAAATTTTACATTTTCCCACCATATTCTCTTGTCCTCTTCATACATTCCGTTTTCCTTCTCCTTCTCTATGATTTCTTTAACATTTTCAATATAACCTTCATTCTTTAAAATCTGTGTATTTAAAATCCATACTCCCGGCCCTCTTTGCATTTTATTCCAGTCCAATATAAAAAATAAAAATTTATGATCACTAAGACTTGTTTCCTCATACCTGATCTTTTCAATAAAATTCTCCACATTTCTGCTACATAAAACAAAATCAATTCTAGTTTGGCATATGAAATTCCCCACTATTTGTCTCCTTGAAAATTCTTTTTTCCTTTCATTTCTTTCTCTCCAAACATCTATTATATTATTTTCATCCATCAAAATTTTTAATTCTTTTCTTCCCGTATCACTTTTAAAAACCATTCCTTCAGCCATGTCCTGTTTACTAAAAACAGTATTAAAATCCCCCATCATTATTATTTCTCTGTACTTTTCCACAATATTCCTTAAAACATTAAAAAACTCTTTCTTTTCCTTCTCCCCCACCGGTGCATGTACATTTACTAAAATCAAATCTCTTCCTTCATATTTTGTCTCAACCGCTAAACATTTCCCCATCTTATCTTTGTATACAATTTTACTTACTTTAAAAACATCATCTTTCATTAAAAAAGCCACACCTCTCCCAAATCTCCCATCTCCATTGTTATATAAAATACCTCCATCCCATCTCTTTTTAAAATCAAACATCACATTTTCATTCCAGTTTGTTTCTTGTAATGCAATAATGTCTTGGCTTTTACATTTTTCCTGTACTTTCCCAAATTTACGCATGTCCATCAGTCCTCTTGCATTAAAAGTAACACAACTTAAAACCATTAAAGGAAAAAAACAAAATAAATATTTAAAAGACATTATTTGTCAGTTTCTCCCTCCAGGCCCCTTAACACATCAAATCTGTTAGCTTTTGTCTTTTTTCTTGCACCTTCCAAATTTGGTGTTACCTTAAGTGTTCTTCTTCTTGTATATCCTCTCATCTCTGTTTCGATACTGTCCATCTTGGTTTCCTCTTCACTGTCTGTTTCTTTGTTTTGATCTACCATTCTTTGTTCATCTCCCTCCACGCCCAATATCTCCATTTCCATCATTTGACTGTCCTGCTCCATTGTTCCTTCAATATTATTCCCGTTGTCCTCTTTTTCTCGGTTGCTCGTTGTTTCTTTCGTTTCCTTTTGTTGTAGTCCTTGTTCCTCCCGTCCTCCATCAGTTTGTTCATCCTCCTCATTGTTTCCTTCATGCACCTGTCCGTCCACCTGTTTTTCCTTTCCTCCTTCCTCTCCCTCCATCCAACATTCACATTTATTTAAAATCTCTTCGCACTCCGGGCACCTGACAGCATTGCAATCTCTTGCAAAGTGGCCTCGTTCCTCGCATTTGTAGCACTTGAAGTTTGGGCAGTCCTTCAGCAGGTGCTCCGGGCTCATACACAGCCTACAAGTTTTCACCTGCTGACTGTGCATTACCCGGAAGTGTTGTGGCCCTTCGGCTGTCTCCAGCCTTGTGCTATATGGCAATGATGCCACCTCCTTGGGGAATCTAACTTTTAGGAACCTCGTTCCATCCTCAATGTCAGTGCCCTGGTAGCATCGTCTTTTAATTTTTGTCATGGGCTCAACACCCCAACCATCCAATTTTTCTAAAATTTTGCTGTCTTCCAGGTAGACGGGCAGGTGCATGAAGGAAACAACATAATCCCGGTTGTGTAGATTTTTCACCTCACATACAATTCCTCTCACTCTCAGACCATCCATCAGTTTATCGCACTCCTCCTCCTTTTCCATCGTCAGTTCATATTCCTTCCCTTGTCTTGGTCTTACAGCTAAAATTTTCCCATGTCCACATTTTTCTATTACCGCTTTAATAATGTCCTCCGCTCTCCCTTCATTCACATTTTCCACATTCACGATCACCGTGGCTTCTTTTAAATATTTCCTTTCAGTAAAATTGTTCCTTACTTTGTTTCTTTCCTTTCCAGCTCGTAGTCGTTTTTCCAGTTCAGTGTCGTTAACTTTGCGTGGTCCTCGTGCCAGTCCGTTTTCGTTTGCCGTGCTTGTTCCTCGTGCCAGTCCATTGTCGTTTGCCGTGCTTGTTCCTCGTGCCAGTCCATTGTCGTTTGCCATGCTTGTTCCTCCTGCCAGTCCATTGTCGTCTGCCGTACTTGTTCCTCCTGCCCTTCCGGTGTCGTTAGCCTTGCGTGTACCTCGTGCCAGTCCATTATCGTTTGCCATGCTTGTTTCTCCTTCCAGTCCAGAATCATTAACCATCAGTGTTTCTTCAGCCAGTCCAGTGTCATAATCCATTGATCTGTCCTTCATTTCCATAAAAAACAAAAACAAAAAAAAGCTTAACCACCCTCCAGTCAGCAAAATGCTGCTGTTAGGTGGTTTTTTAACTCAAAATACTGCTAAGTAAAAGTAAGAAAAGGCTAATAACCTTCAGAAAACACAAAAATAAAACTCAAAATAGAGAGCCTTCCTCTCCCAACTGCAGCCAAACACTTCCTGGTTGCTCTCTAGCGCCCTCAGGGTGGTATGGCCGTAAGCGAAGGTTGCCGCTAAAGCGGTCTTTTTGAAGAACGCACGCTCAGACCCAGCTGGCTCGGTCTGCACCCGTCTGCCTTGCGTGCCTTATTCGTTTCTCATTTGGACTGTCTTAAAAACAGGCTTAATGTTAAAAGCAAATCAAACTTTCGTTTTAACATTCGTTTCGTGACTTAAATTCTGTTCAGGTCCCATTCATTTTCCCACGCCAAAAGAACGCCTTTTCAAGTGGACATGGTGCTTGAAAAGTTTTACTTCGCCCAGCAAGAGTCATCCCGCAAAACCTTGGTGTGTTATAATCCGTGGCATTCATGTAAAAAAACAAAACAAAGACGGAGCCTAGAAAAAACTCTAGCATTCAAGTCACAATTCATTTCATTCTTTGCATGTTCCTGTATCTTCACCTTGCTGCTTGTCCCTTGCCATCCTGCTATTTTTTTTTACCATGAACACCTAGATTTAAATGTTTATTTTGTTTGTGTTTTTAAGATAACTTTCTTGCCGCGTCTCTGTGAAATCTACAACACTCCGTTACGGATGCAGGTAAAACGAGAAAATAAGAGCTCCATGCCCAGACAATTTCGTGCTGAGCAGCTGTCACCCATCTTCACGCAGCTTTTAAACAGATCTTTGGAGCAGTCCTAAAAACAGGCTTAATGTCCACAGCAAATTGAACTTTCACTTAATATTCGTTTCGTGTTTTACATTCGTACATATGCCGACCGTCCTTATTTCGAAGTCAGTTGTTAGCAAGCAAAGCATTCGTTTTGTGCCCTTAAATGGTGTCTAGAATTCATGACATGTCTCATAGGTTTTTTTTAATCGTCCTGCCCCGGAGTCTGCACGAAAAGTAAGAAATAAAGCCCACGGCTGAACACTGGTGGAGGACGAGGCTGAGCTGCCCCTTTGACACACCTGGAGCACAAAGACAGGCCACGCCGCCTGGACGGAAAGCAGAATCCCTTTGCTGCGTAAAATGGTATGAAAGATGACCACTGCAACCATGTGGCATCCGTTTCAAAATGAAAGAAAAGCCCAGACCAAAAGCTTACAGCACCTGGTATTCCCAGGCGGTCTCCCATCCAAGTACTAACCAGGCCCGACCCTGCTTAGCTTCCGAGATCGGACGAGATCGGGCGTGCTTTTTTTTTTTTTTTTTTATTAGAAAAAATTAAAACAAATCAACACAACACAAAATAAACAGATAAACAAAAATCAGAAATCTCTTTCATTCTCTGGCAAATTCCACTTAAGAGCATTTAAAACACAATAGACTTGTGGTGTAAAAACATGATAAAAAGCATTCAACATATTTTCACATTTAAAATACACATACAGTCTTTTCATGTATAATTCTGTTTTTCTTTTCAACACAGTCCAAACATCCAAAATAATTTTTTCCTTTTTAGCCACAGTTCTTCTTTCCCAGATTGCACTTTTCATTAACATCAGCCACAGATTTATAAACTTTTTGTTTTCACATTTCTTTTCCCAACCAAACATCACCACTCTGTCCCATTCCATTGCATTTTCGTCCCATTCCTCAGTCAAATCTTTCACCACATGTTTGCATTTCCTTAAAAATTCTCGCAGTTCTTTACAATATAAAAACATATGTAAAATCCATTCTTCTTTTTCTTGACACACTTTACACAAAGCACTCTGTTCCATCCCAATCTTATTTAAAATAAAATCAGTAAAAACCACTTTGTGTCTTATAAAATATTCCAAACCTTCCAACTTTATCTCCACACATTTCCCTCTCATATTTTTCCATATACACTCTTCTTTTAAGTCTTTGAATTTTTCCACCCAGTACTTATTTGCAACTGGCTCTTTGAAAACACCATCTCTAAAAACACAATAAAACACTTTTATAGTACATTCTTTAAAATCATGCATTTTTCCCCCTAATTTCACAGAAATGTTTTTCTCTTTTGGCTCTTCTTCCATACACTCTATACTTTGAATCCATTTTTTTGGTATTGCGTTCTTAATGTCTTCAAATTTATTTGTTATTTCCTGTACATTATATTCTTCCTTTGCCTCCTCCATCGTGTCCACAATATATTGCGTTCGTAAAAAACCTTCTTTGAACTCATATAAGACATCTTTTACTTTAGTGATTCCAACTTCCATCCATTTCTTAAAAAACAGTTCTTTTCCTTGTTTTAAAATGTAGCTATTTAAAAACAGGGGTTGGTTTAAAATTGTCTCTCTCCCATGTGGCTCGTACTCAATTTTTAATAAAAGCTTTCCCCAAGCATTAAACATTTCTCGATAAAATCCAGGTAGCTTTTCTGTCATCCAAACTTTTGTTTTCATCCAAAGTATGTCCTCTCCCATGTTAAAATCGCCACATCTATTTAAAAAATACCTCAATGTTTTCTTCCACTCAGTCTTATTTTCTCCGTTTAGGTATTTCTTTACAATTTTCACTCTCAGAGCATTTTTCCGTTGTTCCACATCCATTAAACCCAGACCCCCCTTTTCCACTTCCCCTAAAATTGTGTTATAAGCAATTCTTGCAGGTTTTCCCTCCCATAAAAAATCAATAAAACATTTCTTCAACCTCTTCTCAGTCCATACAGGCATTTCAGAAACATATAACACATACCACAATTTCGAAACCATTAAAACATTCAATATTAAAACCTTCCCCTTCAAGTTTAGAGTCCTCAGTTTCCAAAAATTCAACTTTCTCTCTATCTCCGTTATCAGTTGTTCCCACATTTCATCTCTTGTTTTCTTCTCGTTTTTCCCCATTAAAATTCCTAAAATCCGCATTTCCTCCACTTCTTTGAAGTTAAAACAATCCTTTAAAACCATAGCTTTTCCAAATCTCATATACATCGTCTTATCCTCATTTATTTTGCTTCCAGACCCTCTACAGTATTCATTCACCATATTCATTACTTCTTTAACGCTTTCTTTAGTCTTTACAATTATCGTCGTATCGTCAGCGTATTGGAAAACCTTTCCCTCTGCTTCGTTTTTTTCAATCTCTATTCCTGTTATTCCTTCCTTTTGTTTGATAAGTAGTCCCAGCGGTTCTGATACGAGTGAGTACAGCAAAGATGAAAGTGGACACCCCTGTCTGATCGATCGTGTGATTTTAAAACAATCTGTTAAAAAACATTACATTTTATCTTTGTTAATGCTCCTTTGTATAAAATCTCAATCCATTTCGTAAAATTCTCCCCAAACCCAAAGCTCCTTAAAACCTCAAATAAATAATTGTGCTCAACCCTATCAAACGCTTTCTCAAAGTCTAGACTGATTACATATCCTTCTTCCCTTTTATCCTTCATATACCACATCATATCTCTTATACTCATCGTTATGTCCGCTATATCCCTTCCTTTAACTCCATATGCTTGGTTTGTTGTAATTATACTTGGTATTATTTCTTTTAACCTGTTCGCTAAAACCTTGGCTAAAATTTTAAGATCTGTATTCAACATCGTAATTGGCCTGTAGTTTTTTAAATCTACTTTTTCTCCTTTCTTTTTATATATTAATTTCATTAAACCCATCCTTGTTCTCTCATTAATTTCTCCTTTTTCAAAAATGTCTTTAAAAACCTCGGTTAAAACCTTGGTTAAAACTCCTTTAAAACAAACATAAAATTCAGTTCCCAAACCATCTATTCCTGGACTTTTCTTTTTATTTAGTTCATCTATTGCTCTTTCAATCTCTTCTTCTCTGATTTCTTGGTCACACTCTTCTTTGTCTTCCTTGCTTATTTTTGTTTTAATCTGATTCAACAGTTTCTTTTTTTCCTCCTCTTCCACACCTCTTGCACTAAACAGATCCTCATAAAAATACTTTATTTCTTCTAAAATCTTTTCATTCCCTTCAACGATTTCTCCATTTTTTCCTCTTATCTCTTTTAACGTTTCAGCTTTCCCTTTCTGTTTTTTTATTTTTCCCCCTCCACCACATATTTAGCTTTGCTTCTGAGCCTCGCCCCTTCATATTGTTTTTCCTCTATGTCTTTCAGTTTTCCCTCCATTTCCTTTATCTTTTCTACATCCTTATTGTCTTTATTCAATTCCAATTCCAAACCTTCTTTTATCTCTCTTTCTTTGTACCTTTTGTATTTCTGCATTAAGCTACAATATTTTATAGAGAATTTTTTATAAGAAATTTTACATTTTCCCACCATATTCTCTTGTCCTCTTCATACATTCCGTTTTCCTTCTCCTTCTCTATGATTTCTTTAACATTTTCAATATAACCTTCATTCTTTAAAATCTGTGTATTTAAAATCCATACTCCCGGCCCTCTTTGCATTTTATTCCAGTCCAATATAAAAAATAAAAATTTATGATCACTAAGACTTGTTTCCTCATACCTGATCTTTTCAATAAAATTCTCCACATTTCTGCTACATAAAACAAAATCAATTCTAGTTTGGCATATGAAATTCCCCACTATTTGTCTCCTTGAAAATTCTTTTTTCCTTTCATTTCTTTCTCTCCAAACATCTATTATATTATTTTCATCCATCAAAATTTTTAATTCTTTTCTTCCCGTATCACTTTTAAAAACCATTCCTTCAGCCATGTCCTGTTTACTAAAAACAGTATTAAAATCCCCCATCATTATTATTTCTCTGTACTTTTCCACAATATTCCTTAAAACATTAAAAAACTCTTTCTTTTCCTTCTCCCCCACCGGTGCATGTACATTTACTAAAATCAAATCTCTTCCTTCATATTTTGTCTCAACCGCTAAACATTTCCCCATCTTATCTTTGTATACAATTTTACTTACTTTAAAAACATCATCTTTCATTAAAAAAGCCACACCTCTCCCAAATCTCCCATCTCCATTGTTATATAAAATACCTCCATCCCATCTCTTTTTAAAATCAAACATCACATTTTCATTCCAGTTTGTTTCTTGTAATGCAATAATGTCTTGGCTTTTACATTTTTCCTGTACTTTCCCAAATTTACGCATGTCCATCAGTCCTCTTGCATTAAAAGTAACACAACTTAAAACCATTAAAGGAAAAAAACAAAATAAATATTTAAAAGACATTATTTGTCAGTTTCTCCCTCCAGGCCCCTTAACACATCAAATCTGTTAGCTTTTGTCTTTTTTCTTGCACCTTCCAAATTTGGTGTTACCTTAAGTGTTCTTCTTCTTGTATATCCTCTCATCTCTGTTTCGATACTGTCCATCTTGGTTTCCTCTTCACTGTCTGTTTCTTTGTTTTGATCTACCATTCTTTGTTCATCTCCCTCCACGCCCAATATCTCCATTTCCATCATTTGACTGTCCTGCTCCATTGTTCCTTCAATATTATTCCCGTTGTCCTCTTTTTCTCGGTTGCTCGTTGTTTCTTTCGTTTCCTTTTGTTGTAGTCCTTGTTCCTCCCGTCCTCCATCAGTTTGTTCATCCTCCTCATTGTTTCCTTCATGCACCTGTCCGTCCACCTGTTTTTCCTTTCCTCCTTCCTCTCCCTCCATCCAACATTCACATTTATTTAAAATCTCTTCGCACTCCGGGCACCTGACAGCATTGCAATCTCTTGCAAAGTGGCCTCGTTCCTCGCATTTGTAGCACTTGAAGTTTGGGCAGTCCTTCAGCAGGTGCTCCGGGCTCATACACAGCCTACAAGTTTTCACCTGCTGACTGTGCATTACCCGGAAGTGTTGTGGCCCTTCGGCTGTCTCCAGCCTTGTGCTATATGGCAATGATGCCACCTCCTTGGGGAATCTAACTTTTAGGAACCTCGTTCCATCCTCAATGTCAGTGCCCTGGTAGCATCGTCTTTTAATTTTTGTCATGGGCTCAACACCCCAACCATCCAATTTTTCTAAAATTTTGCTGTCTTCCAGGTAGACGGGCAGGTGCATGAAGGAAACAACATAATCCCGGTTGTGTAGATTTTTCACCTCACATACAATTCCTCTCACTCTCAGACCATCCATCAGTTTATCGCACTCCTCCTCCTTTTCCATCGTCAGTTCATATTCCTTCCCTTGTCTTGGTCTTACAGCTAAAATTTTCCCATGTCCACATTTTTCTATTACCGCTTTAATAATGTCCTCCGCTCTCCCTTCATTCACATTTTCCACATTCACGATCACCGTGGCTTCTTTTAAATATTTCCTTTCAGTAAAATTGTTCCTTACTTTGTTTCTTTCCTTTCCAGCTCGTAGTCGTTTTTCCAGTTCAGTGTCGTTAACTTTGCGTGGTCCTCGTGCCAGTCCGTTTTCGTTTGCCGTGCTTGTTCCTCGTGCCAGTCCATTGTCGTTTGCCGTGCTTGTTCCTCGTGCCAGTCCATTGTCGTTTGCCATGCTTGTTCCTCCTGCCAGTCCATTGTCGTCTGCCGTACTTGTTCCTCCTGCCCTTCCGGTGTCGTTAGCCTTGCGTGTACCTCGTGCCAGTCCATTATCGTTTGCCATGCTTGTTTCTCCTTCCAGTCCAGAATCATTAACCATCAGTGTTTCTTCAGCCAGTCCAGTGTCATAATCCATTGATCTGTCCTTCATTTCCATAAAAAAACAAAAACAAAAAAAGCTTAACCACCCTCCAGTCAGCAAAATGCTGCTGTTAGGTGGTTTTTTAACTCAAAATACTGCTAAGTAAAAGTAAGAAAAGGCTAATAACCTTCAGAAAACACAAAAATAAAACTCAAAATAGAGAGCCTTCCTCTCCCAACTGCAGCCAAACACTTCCTGGTTGCTCTCTAGCGCCCTCAGGGTGGTATGGCCGTAAGCGAAGGTTGCCGCTAAAAGCGGTCTCTTGGAAGAACGCACGCTCAGACCCAGCTGGCTCGGTCTGCACCCGTCTGCCTTCCGTGCCTTATTCGTTTCTCATTTGGACTGTCTTAAAAACAGGCTTAATGTTAAAAGCAAATCAAACTTTCGTTTTTACATTCGTTTCGTGACTTAAATTCTGTTCAGGTCCCATTCATTTTCCCACGCCAAAAGAACGCCTTTCCAAGTCGACATGGTGCTTGAAAAGTTTTACTTCGCCCAGCAAGAGTCATCCCGCAAAACCTTGGTGTGTTATAATCCGTGGCATTCATGTAAAAAAAAAACAAAGACGGAGCCTAGAAAAAACTCTAGCATTCAAGTCACAATTCATTTCATTCTTTGCATGTTCCTGTATCTTCACCTTGCTGCTTGTCCCTTGCCATCCTGCTATTTTTTTACCATGAACACCTAGATTTAAATGTTTTTTTTTTGTTTGTTTTTAAGATAACTTTCTTGCCGCGTCTCTGTGAAATCTACAACACTCCGTTACGGATGCAGGTAAAACGAGAAAATAAGAGCTCCATGCCCAGACAATTTCGTGCTGAGCAGCTGTCACCCATCTTCACGCAGCTCTTAAACAGATCTTTGGAGCAGTCCTAAAAACAGGCTTAATGTCCACAGCAAATTGAACTTTCACTTAATATTCGTTTCGTGTTTTACATTCGTACATATGCCGACCGTCCTTATTTCGAAGTCAGTTGTTAGCAAGCAAAGCATTCGTTTTGTGCCCTTAAATGGTGTCTAGAATTCATGACATGTCTCATAGGTTTTTTTAATCGTCCTGCCCCGGAGTCTGCACGAAAAGTAAGAAATAAAGCCCACGGCTGAACACTGGTGGAGGACGAGGCTGAGCTGCCCCTTTGACACACCTGGAGCACAAAGACAGGCCACGCCGCCTGGACGGAAAGCAGAATCCCTTTGCTGCGTAAAATGGTATGAAAGATGACCACTGCAACCATGTGGCATCCGTTTCAAAATGAAAGAAAAGCCCAGACCAAAAGCTTACAGCACCTGGTATTCCCAGGCGGTCTCCCATCCAAGTACTAACCAGGCCCGACCCTGCTTAGCTTCCGAGATCGGACGAGATCGGGCGTGCTCAGGGTGGTATGGCCGTAAGCGAAGGTTGCCGCTAAAGCGGTCTTTTTGAAGAACGCACGCTCAGACCCAGCTGGCTCGGTCTGCACCCGTCTGCCTTGCGTGCCTTATTCGTTTCTCATTTGGACTGTCTTAAAAACAGGCTTAATGTTTAAAGCAAATCAAACTTTCGTTTTTACATTCGTTTCGTGACTTAAATTCTGTTCAGGTCCCATTCATTTTCCCACGCCAAAAGAACGCCTTTTCAAGTCGACATGGTGCTTGAAAAGTTTTACTTCGCCCAGCAAGAGTCATCCCGCAAAACCTTGTGTTATAATCCGTGGCATTCATGTAAAAAAACAAAACAAAGACGGAGCCTAGAAAAAACTCTAGCATTCAAGTCACAATTCATTTCATTCTTTGCATGTTCCTGTATCTTCACCTTGCTGCTTGTCCCTTGCCATCCTGCTATTTTTTTTTTACCATGAACACCTAGATTTGAATGTTTATTTTGTTTGTTTGTTTTTAAGATAACTTTCTTGCCGCGTCTCTGTGAAATCTACAACACTCCGTTACGGATGCAGGTAAAACGAGAAAATAAGAGCTCCATGCCCAGACAATTTCGTGCTGAGCAGCTGTCACCCATCTTCACGCAGCTCTTAAACAGATCTTTGGAGCAGTCCTAAAAACAGGCTTAATGTCCACAGCAAATTGAACTTTCACTTAATATTCGTTTCGTGTTTTACATTCGTACATATGCCGACCGTCCTTATTTCGAAGTCAGTTGTTAGCAAGCAAAGCATTCGTTTTGTGCCCTTAAATGGTGTCTAGAATTCATGACATGTCTCATAGGTTTTTTTAATCGTCCTGCCCCGGAGTCTGCACGAAAAGTAAGAAATAAAGCCCACGGCTGAACACTGGTGGAGGACGAGGCTGAGCTGCCCCTTTGACACACCTGGAGCACAAAGACAGGCCACGCCGCCTGGACGGAAAGCAGAATCCCTTTGCTGCGTAAAATGGTATGAAAGATGACCACTGCAACCATGTGGCATCCGTTTCAAAATGAAAGAAAAGCCCAGACCAAAAGCTTACAGCACCTGGTATTCCCAGGCGGTCTCCCATCCAAGTACTAACCAGGCCCGACCCTGCTTAGCTTCCGAGATCGGACGAGATCGGGCGTGCTCAGGGTGGTATGGCCGTAAGCGAAGGTTGCCGCTAAAGCGGTCTTTTGAAGAACGCACGCTCAGACCCAGCTGGCTCGGTCTGCACCCGTCTGCCTTGCGTGCCTTATTCGTTTCTCATTTGGACTGTCTTAAAAACAGGCTTAATGTTTAAAGCAAATCAAACTTTCGTTTTTACATTCGTTTCGTGACTTAAATTCTGTTCAGGTCCCATTCATTTTCCCACGCCAAAAGAACGCCTTTTCAAGTCGACATGGTGCTTGAAAAGTTTTACTTCGCCCAGCAAGAGTCATCCCGCAAAACCTTGGTGTGTTATAATCCGTGGCATTCATGTAAAAAAACAAAACAAAGACGGAGCCTAGAAAAAACTCTAGCATTCAAGTCACAATTCATTTCATTCTTTGCATGTTCCTGTATCTTCACCTTGCTGCTTGTCCCTTGCCATCCTGCTATTTTTTTTTACCATGAACACCTAGATTTGAATGTTTATTTTGTTTGTTTGTTTTTAAGATAACTTTCTTGCCGCGTCTCTGTGAAATCTACAACACTCCGTTACGGATGCAGGTAAAACGAGAAAATAAGAGCTCCATGCCCAGACAATTTCGTGCTGAGCAGCTGTCACCCATCTTCACGCAGCTCTTAAACAGATCTTTGGAGCAGTCCTAAAAACAGGCTTAATGTCCACAGCAAATTGAACTTTCACTTAATATTCGTTTCGTGTTTTACATTCGTACATATGCCGACCGTGCTTATTTCGAAGTCAGTTGTTAGCAAGCAAAGCATTCGTTTTGTGCCCTTAAATGGTGTCTAGAATTCATGACATGTCTCATAGGTTTTTTTTAATCGTCCTGCCCCGGAGTCTGCACGAAAAGTAAGAAATAAAGCCCACGGCTGAACACTGGTGGAGGACGAAGCTGAGCTGCCCCTTTGACACACCTGGAGCACAAAGACAGGCCACGCCGCCTGGACGGAAAGCAGAATCCCTTTGCTGCGTAAAATGGTATGAAAGATGACCACTGCAACCATGTGGCATCCGTTTCAAAATGAAAGAAAAGCCCAGACCAAAAGCTTACAGCACCTGGTATTCCCAGGCGGTCTCCCATCCAAGTACTAACCAGGCCCGACCCTGCTTAGCTTCCGAGATCGGACGAGATCGGGCGTGCTCAGGGTGGTATGGCCGTAAGCGAAGGTTGCCGCTAAAGCGGTCTTTTTGAAGAACGCACGCTCAGACCCAGCTGGCTCGGTCTGCACCCGTCTGCCTTGCGTGCCTTATTCGTTTCTCATTTGGACTGTCTTAAAAACAGGCTTAATGTTTAAAGCAAATCAAACTTTCGTTTTTACATTCGTTTCGTGACTTAAATTCTGTTCAGGTCCCATTCATTTTCCCACGCCAAAAGAACGCCTTTTCAAGTCGACATGGTGCTTGAAAAGTTTTACTTCGCCCAGCAAGAGTCATCCCGCAAAACCTTGGTGTGTTATAATCCGTGGCATTCATGTAAAAAAAAAAACAAAGACGGAGCCTAGAAAAAACTCTAGCATTCAAGTCACAATTCATTTCATTCTTTGCATGTTCCTGTATCTTCACCTTGCTGCTTGTCCCTTGCCATCCTGCTATTTTTTTTTTACCATGAACACCTAGATTTGAATGTTTTTTTTGTTTGTTTGTTTTTAAGATAACTTTCTTGCCGCGTCTCTGTGAAATCTACAACACTCCGTTACGGATGCAGGTAAAACGAGAAAATAAGAGCTCCATGCCCAGACAATTTCGTGCTGAGCAGCTGTCACCCATCTTCACGCAGCTCTTAAACAGATCTTTGGAGCAGTCCTAAAAACAGGCTTAATGTCCACAGCAAATTGAACTTTCACTTAATATTCGTTTCGTGTTTTACATTCGTACATATGCCGACCGTGCTTATTTCGAAGTCAGTTGTTAGCAAGCAAAGCATTCGTTTTGTGCCCTTAAATGGTGTCTAGAATTCATGACATGTCTCATAGGTTTTTTTTAATCGTCCTGCCCCGGAGTCTGCACGAAAAGTAAGAAATAAAGCCCACGGCTGAACACTGGTGGAGGACGAAGCTGAGCTGCCCCTTTGACACACCTGGAGCACAAAGACAGGCCACGCCGCCTGGACGGAAAGCAGAATCCCTTTGCTGCGTAAAATGGTATGAAAGATGACCACTGCAACCATGTGGCATCCGTTTCAAAATGAAAGAAAAGCCCAGACCAAAAGCTTACAGCACCTGGTATTCCCAGGCGGTCTCCCATCCAAGTACTAACCAGGCCCGACCCTGCTTAGCTTCCGAGATCGGGCGTGCTCAGGGTGGTATGGCCGTAAGCGAAGGTTGCCGCTAAAGCGGTCTTTTTGAAGAACGCACGCTCAGACCCAGCTGGCTCGGTCTGCACCCGTCTGCCTTGCGTGCCTTATTCGTTTCTCATTTGGACTGTCTTAAAAACAGGCTTAATGTTTAAAGCAAATCAAACTTTCGTTTTTACATTCGTTTCGTGACTTAAATTCTGTTCAGGTCCCATTCATTTTCCCACGCCAAAAGAACGCCTTTTCAAGTGGACATGGTGCTTGAAAAGTTTTACTTCGCCCAGCAAGAGTCATCCCGCAAAACATTGGTGTGTTATAATCCGTGGCATTCATGTAAAAAAAAAAACAAAGACGGAGCCTAGAAAAAACTCTAGCATTCAAGTCACAATTCATTTCATTCTTTGCATGTTCCTGTATCTTCACCTTGCTGCTTGTCCCTTGCCATCCTGCTATTTTTTTTTTACCATGAACACCTAGATTTGAATGTTTTTTTTGTTTGTTTGTTTTTAAGATAACTTTCTTGCCGCGTCTCTGTGAAATCTACAACACTCCGTTACGGATGCAGGTAAAACGAGAAAATAAGAGCTCCATGCCCAGACAATTTCGTGCTGAGCAGCTGTCACCCATCTTCACGCAGCTCTTAAACAGATCTTTGGAGCAGTCCTAAAAACAGGCTTAATGTCCACAGCAAATTGAACTTTCACTTAATATTCGTTTCGTGTTTTACATTCGTACATATGCCGACCGTGCTTATTTCGAAGTCAGTTGTTAGCAAGCAAAGCATTCGTTTTGTGCCCTTAAATGGTGTCTAGAATTCATGACATGTCTCATAGGTTTTTTTTAATCGTCCTGCCCCGGAGTCTGCACGAAAAGTAAGAAATAAAGCCCACGGCTGAACACTGGTGGAGGACGAAGCTGAGCTGCCCCTTTGACACACCTGGAGCACAAAGACAGGCCACGCCGCCTGGACGGAAAGCAGAATCCCTTTGCTGCGTAAAATGGTATGAAAGATGACCACTGCAACCATGTGGCATCCGTTTCAAAATGAAAGAAAAGCCCAGACCAAAAGCTTACAGCACCTGGTATTCCCAGGCGGTCTCCCATCCAAGTACTAACCAGGCCCGACCCTGCTTAGCTTCCGAGATCGGACGTGCTCAGGGTGGTATGGCCGTAAGCGAAGGTTGCCGCTAAAGCGGTCTTTTTGAAGAACGCACGCTCAGACCCAGCTGGCTCGGTCTGCACCCGTCTGCCTTGCGTGCCTTATTCGTTTCTCATTTGGACTGTCTTAAAAACAGGCTTAATGTTAAAAGCAAATCAAACTTTCGTTTTAACATTCGTTTCGTGACTTAAATTCTGTTCAGGTCCCATTCATTTTCCCACGCCAAAAGAACGCCTTTTCAAGTCGACATGGTGCTTGAAAAGTTTTACTTCGCCCAGCAAGAGTCATCCCGCAAAACCTTGGTGTGTTATAATCCGTGGCATTCATGTAAAAAAAAAAAACAAAGACGGAGCCTAGAAAAAACTCTAGCATTCAAGTCACAATTCATTTCATTCTTTGCATGTTCCTGTATCTTCACCTTGCTGCTTGTCCCTTGCCATCCTGCTATTTTTTTTTTACCATGAACACCTAGATTTGAATGTTTTTTTTGTTTGTTTGTTTTTAAGATAACTTTCTTGCCGCGTCTCTGTGAAATCTACAACACTCCGTTACGGATGCAGGTAAAACGAGAAAATAAGAGCTCCATGCCCAGACAATTTCGTGCTGAGCAGCTGTCACCCATCTTCACGCAGCTCTTAAACAGATCTTTGGAGCAGTCCTAAAAACAGGCTTAATGTCCACAGCAAATTGAACTTTCACTTAATATTCGTTTCGTGTTTTACATTCGTACATATGCCGACCGTGCTTATTTCGAAGTCAGTTGTTAGCAAGCAAAGCATTCGTTTTGTGCCCTTAAATGGTGTCTAGAATTCATGACATGTCTCATAGGTTTTTTTTAATCGTCCTGCCCCGGAGTCTGCACGAAAAGTAAGAAATAAAGCCCACGGCTGAACACTGGTGGAGGACGAAGCTGAGCTGCCCCTTTGACACACCTGGAGCACAAAGACAGGCCACGCCGCCTGGACGGAAAGCAGAATCCCTTTGCTGCGTAAAATGGTATGAAAGATGACCACTGCAACCATGTGGCATCCGTTTCAAAATGAAAGAAAAGCCCAGACCAAAAGCTTACAGCACCTGGTATTCCCAGGCGGTCTCCCATCCAAGTACTAACCAGGCCCGACCCTGCTTAGCTTCCGAGATCGGACGAGATCGGGCGTGCTCAGGGTGGTATGGCCGTAAGCGAAGGTTGCCGCTAAAGCGGTCTTTTTGAAGAACGCACGCTCAGACCCAGCTGGCTCGGTCTGCACCCGTCTGCCTTGCGTGCCTTATTCGTTTCTCATTTGGACTGTCTTAAAAACAGGCTTAATGTTTAAAGCAAATCAAACTTTCGTTTTTACATTCGTTTCGTGACTTAAATTCTGTTCAGGTCCCATTCATTTTCCCACGCCAAAAGAACGCCTTTTCAAGTCGACATGGTGCTTGAAAAGTTTTACTTCGCCCAGCAAGAGTCATCCCGCAAAACCTTGGTGTGTTATAATCCGTGGCATTCATGTAAAAAAAAAAAACAAAGACGGAGCCTAGAAAAAACTCTAGCATTCAAGTCACAATTCATTTCATTCTTTGCATGTTCCTGTATCTTCACCTTGCTGCTTGTCCCTTGCCATCCTGCTATTTTTTTTTACCATGAACACCTAGATTTGAATGTTTTTTTGTTTGTTTGTTTTTAAGATAACTTTCTTGCCGCGTCTCTGTGAAATCTACAACACTCCGTTACGGATGCAGGTAAAACGAGAAAATAAGAGCTCCATGCCCAGACAATTTCGTGCTGAGCAGCTGTCACCCATCTTCACGCAGCTCTTAAACAGATCTTTGGAGCAGTCCTAAAAACAGGCTTAATGTCCACAGCAAATTGAACTTTCACTTAATATTCGTTTCGTGTTTTACATTCGTACATATGCCGACCGTGCTTATTTCGAAGTCAGTTGTTAGCAAGCAAAGCATTCGTTTTGTGCCCTTAAATGGTGTCTAGAATTCATGACATGTCTCATAGGTTTTTTTTAATCGTCCTGCCCCGGAGTCTGCACGAAAAGTAAGAAATAAAGCCCACGGCTGAACACTGGTGGAGGACGAAGCTGAGCTGCCCCTTTGACACACCTGGAGCACAAAGACAGGCCACGCCGCCTGGACGGAAAGCAGAATCCCTTTGCTGCGTAAAATGGTATGAAAGATGACCACTGCAACCATGTGGCATCCGTTTCAAAATGAAAGAAAAGCCCAGACCAAAAGCTTACAGCACCTGGTATTCCCAGGCGGTCTCCCATCCAAGTACTAACCAGGCCCGACCCTGCTTAGCTTCCGAGATCGGACGAGATCGGGCGTGCTCAGGGTGGTATGGCCGTAAGCGAAGGTTGCCGCTAAAGCGGTCTTTTTGAAGAACGCACGCTCAGACCCAGCTGGCTCGGTCTGCACCCGTCTGCCTTGCGTGCCTTATTCGTTTCTCATTTGGACTGTCTTAAAAACAGGCTTAATGTTTAAAGCAAATCAAACTTTCGTTTTTACATTCGTTTCGTGACTTAAATTCTGTTCAGGTCCCATTCATTTTCCCACGCCAAAAGAACGCCTTTTCAAGTGGACATGGTGCTTGAAAAGTTTTACTTCGCCCAGCAAGAGTCATCCCGCAAAACATTGGTGTGTTATAATCCGTGGCATTCATGTAAAAAAACAAAAACAAAGACGGAGCCTAGAAAAAACTCTAGCATTCAAGTCACAATTCATTTCATTCTTTGCATGTTCCTGTATCTTCACCTTGCTGCTTGTCCCTTGCCATGCTGCTATTTTTTTTTACCATGAACACCTAGATTTGAATGTTTTTTTTGTTTGTTTGTTTTTAAGATAACTTTCTTGCCGCGTCTCTGTGAAATCTACAACACTCCGTTACGGATGCAGGTAAAACGAGAAAATAAGAGCTCCATGCCCAGACAATTTCGTGCTGAGCAGCTGTCACCCATCTTCACGCAGCTCTTAAACAGATCTTTGGAGCAGTCCTAAAAACAGGCTTAATGTCCACAGCAAATTGAACTTTCACTTAATATTCGTTTCGTGTTTTACATTCGTACATATGCCGACCGTGCTTATTTCGAAGTCAGTTGTTAGCAAGCAAAGCATTCGTTTTGTGCCCTTAAATGGTGTCTAGAATTCATGACATGTCTCATAGGTTTTTTTTAATCGTCCTGCCCCGGAGTCTGCACGAAAAGTAAGAAATAAAGCCCACGGCTGAACACTGGTGGAGGACGAAGCTGAGCTGCCCCTTTGACACACCTGGAGCACAAAGACAGGCCACGCCGCCTGGACGGAAAGCAGAATCCCTTTGCTGCGTAAAATGGTATGAAAGATGACCACTGCAACCATGTGGCATCCGTTTCAAAATGAAAGAAAAGCCCAGACCAAAAGCTTACAGCACCTGGTATTCCCAGGCGGTCTCCCATCCAAGTACTAACCAGGCCCGACCCTGCTTAGCTTCCGAGATCGGGCGTGCTCAGGGTGGTATGGCCGTAAGCGAAGGTTGCCGCTAAAGCGGTCTTTTTGAAGAACGCACGCTCAGACCCAGCTGGCTCGGTCTGCACCCGTCTGCCTTGCGTGCCTTATTCGTTTCTCATTTGGACTGTCTTAAAAACAGGCTTAATGTTTAAAGCAAATCAAACTTTCGTTTTTACATTCGTTTCGTGACTTAAATTCTGTTCAGGTCCCATTCATTTTCCCACGCCAAAAGAACGCCTTTTCAAGTGGACATGGTGCTTGAAAAGTTTTACTTCGCCCAGCAAGAGTCATCCCGCAAAACCTTGGTGTGTTATAATCCGTGGCATTCATGTAAAAACAAAAAACAAAGACGGAGCCTAGAAAAAACTCTAGCATTCAAGTCACAATTCATTTCATTCTTTGCATGTTCCTGTATCTTCACCTTGCTGCTTGTCCCTTGCCATCCTGCTATTTTTTTTTTACCATGAACACCTAGATTTGAATGTTTTTTTTGTTTGTTTGTTTTTAAGATAACTTTCTTGCCGCGTCTCTGTGAAATCTACAACACTCCGTTACGGATGCAGGTAAAACGAGAAAATAAGAGCTCCATGCCCAGACAATTTCGTGCTGAGCAGCTGTCACCCATCTTCACGCAGCTCTTAAACAGATCTTTGGAGCAGTCCTAAAAACAGGCTTAATGTCCACAGCAAATTGAACTTTCACTTAATATTCGTTTCGTGTTTTACATTCGTACATATGCCGACCGTGCTTATTTCGAAGTCAGTTGTTAGCAAGCAAAGCATTCGTTTTGTGCCCTTAAATGGTGTCTAGAATTCATGACATGTCTCATAGGTTTTTTTTAATCGTCCTGCCCCGGAGTCTGC
This sequence comes from Oreonectes daqikongensis, assembly GCA_026939265.1. NCBI lineage: Eukaryota > Metazoa > Chordata > Actinopteri > Cypriniformes > Nemacheilidae > Oreonectes > Oreonectes daqikongensis. The sequence goes on along the minus strand of JAOTQM010000131.1, from coordinate 11,668 downwards.
ACGAAAAGTAAGAAATAAAGCCCACGGCTGAACACTGGTGGAGGACGAAGCTGAGCTGCCCCTTTGACACACCTGGAGCACAAAGACAGGCCACGCCGCCTGGACGGAAAGCAGAATCCCTTTGCTGCGTAAAATGGTATGAAAGATGACCACTGCAACCATGTGGCATCCGTTTCAAAATGAAAGAAAAGCCCAGACCAAAAGCTTACAGCACCTGGTATTCCCAGGCGGTCTCCCATCCAAGTACTAACCAGGCCCGACCCTGCTTAGCTTCCGAGATCGGACGAGATCGGGCGTGCTCAGGGTGGTATGGCCGTAAGCGAAGGTTGCCGCTAAAGCGGTCTTTTTGAAGAACGCACGCTCAGACCCAGCTGGCTCGGTCTGCACCCGTCTGCCTTGCGTGCCTTATTCGTTTCTCATTTGGACTGTCTTAAAAACAGGCTTAATGTTAAAAGCAAATCAAACTTTCGTTTTAACATTCGTTTCGTGACTTAAATTCTGTTCAGGTCCCATTCATTTTCCCACGCCAAAAGAACGCCTTTTCAAGTCGACATGGTGCTTGAAAAGTTTTACTTCGCCCAGCAAGAGTCATCCCGCAAAACCTTGGTGTGTTATAATCCGTGGCATTCATGTAAAAAAACAAAAAACAAAGACGGAGCCTAGAAAAAACTCTAGCATTCAAGTCACAATTCATTTCATTCTTTGCATGTTCCTGTATCTTCACCTTGCTGCTTGTCCCTTGCCATCCTGCTATTTTTTTTTTACCATGAACACCTAGATTTGAATGTTTTTTTTGTTTGTTTGTTTTTAAGATAACTTTCTTGCCGCGTCTCTGTGAAATCTACAACACTCCGTTACGGATGCAGGTAAAACGAGAAAATAAGAGCTCCATGCCCAGACAATTTCGTGCTGAGCAGCTGTCACCCATCTTCACGCAGCTCTTAAACAGATCTTTGGAGCAGTCCTAAAAACAGGCTTAATGTCCACAGCAAATTGAACTTTCACTTAATATTCGTTTCGTGTTTTACATTCGTACATATGCCGACCGTGCTTATTTCGAAGTCAGTTGTTAGCAAGCAAAGCATTCGTTTTGTGCCCTTAAATGGTGTCTAGAATTCATGACATGTCTCATAGGTTTTTTTTAATCGTCCTGCCCCGGAGTCTGCACGAAAAGTAAGAAATAAAGCCCACGGCTGAACACTGGTGGAGGACGAAGCTGAGCTGCCCCTTTGACACACCTGGAGCACAAAGACAGGCCACGCCGCCTGGACGGAAAGCAGAATCCCTTTGCTGCGTAAAATGGTATGAAAGATGACCACTGCAACCATGTGGCATCCGTTTCAAAATGAAAGAAAAGCCCAGACCAAAAGCTTACAGCACCTGGTATTCCCAGGCGGTCTCCCATCCAAGTACTAACCAGGCCCGACCCTGCTTAGCTTCCGAGATCGGGCGTGCTCAGGGTGGTATGGCCGTAAGCGAAGGTTGCCGCTAAAGCGGTCTTTTTGAAGAACGCACGCTCAGACCCAGCTGGCTCGGTCTGCACCCGTCTGCCTTGCGTGCCTTATTCGTTTCTCATTTGGACTGTCTTAAAAACAGGCTTAATGTTTAAAGCAAATCAAACTTTCGTTTTTACATTCGTTTCGTGACTTAAATTCTGTTCAGGTCCCATTCATTTTCCCACGCCAAAAGAACGCCTTTTCAAGTGGACATGGTGCTTGAAAAGTTTTACTTCGCCCAGCAAGAGTCATCCCGCAAAACCTTGGTGTGTTATAATCCGTGGCATTCATGTAAAAACAAAAAACAAAGACGGAGCCCAGAAAAAACTCTAGCATTCAAGTCACAATTCATTTCATTCTTTGCATGTTCCTGTATCTTCACCTTGCTGCTTGTCCCTTGCCATCCTGCTATTTTTTTTTTACCATGAACACCTAGATTTGAATGTTTTTTTGTTTGTTTGTTTTTAAGATAACTTTCTTGCCGCGTCTCTGTGAAATCTACAACACTCCGTTACGGATGCAGGTAAAACGAGAAAATAAGAGCTCCATGCCCAGACAATTTCGTGCTGAGCAGCTGTCACCCATCTTCACGCAGCTCTTAAACAGATCTTTGGAGCAGTCCTAAAAACAGGCTTAATGTCCACAGCAAATTGAACTTTCACTTAATATTCGTTTCGTGTTTTACATTCGTACATATGCCGACCGTGCTTATTTCGAAGTCAGTTGTTAGCAAGCAAAGCATTCGTTTTGTGCCCTTAAATGGTGTCTAGAATTCATGACATGTCTCATAGGTTTTTTTTAATCGTCCTGCCCCGGAGTCTGCACGAAAAGTAAGAAATAAAGCCCACGGCTGAACACTGGTGGAGGACGAAGCTGAGCTGCCCCTTTGACACACCTGGAGCACAAAGACAGGCCACGCCGCCTGGACGGAAAGCAGAATCCCTTTGCTGCGTAAAATGGTATGAAAGATGACCACTGCAACCATGTGGCATCCGTTTCAAAATGAAAGAAAAGCCCAGACCAAAAGCTTACAGCACCTGGTATTCCCAGGCGGTCTCCCATCCAAGTACTAACCAGGCCCGACCCTGCTTAGCTTCCGAGATCGGACGAGATCGGGCGTGCTCAGGGTGGTATGGCCGTAAGCGAAGGTTGCCGCTAAAGCGGTCTTTTTGAAGAACGCACGCTCAGACCCAGCTGGCTCGGTCTGCACCCGTCTGCCTTGCGTGCCTTATTCGTTTCTCATTTGGACTGTCTTAAAAACAGGCTTAATGTTAAAAGCAAATCAAACTTTCGTTTTAACATTCGTTTCGTGACTTAAATTCTGTTCAGGTCCCATTCATTTTCCCACGCCAAAAGAACGCCTTTTCAAGTCGACATGGTGCTTGAAAAGTTTTACTTCGCCCAGCAAGAGTCATCCCGCAAAACCTTGGTGTGTTATAATCCGTGGCATTCATGTAAAAAAACAAAACAAAGACGGAGCCTAGAAAAAACTCTAGCATTCAAGTCACAATTCATTTCATTCTTTGCATGTTCCTGTATCTTCACTTGCTGCTTGTCCCTTGCCATCCTGCTATTTTTTTTTAACCATGAACACCTAGATTTAAATGTTTTTTTGTTTGTTTGTTTTTAAGATAACTTTCTTGCCGCGTCTCTGTGAAATCTACAACACTCCGTTACGGATGCAGGTAAAACGAGAAAATAAGAGCTCCATGCCCAGACAATTTCGTGCTGAGCAGCTGTCACCCATCTTCACGCAGCTCTTAAACAGATCTTTGGAGCAGTCCTAAAAACAGGCTTAATGTCCACAGCAAATTGAACTTTCACTTAATATTCGTTTCGTGTTTTACATTCGTACATATGCCGACCGTCCTTATTTCGAAGTCAGTTGTTAGCAAGCAAAGCATTCGTTTTGTGCCCTTAAATGGTGTCTAGAATTCATGACATGTCTCATAGGTTTTTTTTAATCGCCTGCCCCGGAGTCTGCACGAAAAGTAAGAAATAAAGCCCACGGCTGCACACTGGTGGAGGACGAGGCTGAGCTGCCCCTTTGACACATCTGGAGCACAAAGACAGGCCACGCCGCCTGGACGGAAAGCAGAATCCCTTTGCTGCGTAAAATGGTATGAAAGATGACCACTGCAACCATGTGGCATCCGTTTCAAAATGAAAGAAAAGCCCAGACCAAAAGCTTACAGCACCTGGTATTCCCAGGCGGTCTCCCATCCAAGTACTAACCAGGCCCGACCCTGCTTAGCTTCCGAGATCGGACGAGATCGGGCGTGCTCAAGGTGGTATGGCCGTAAGCGAAGGTTGCCGCTAAAGCGGTCTTTTTGAAGAACGCACGCTCAGACCCAGCTGGCTCGGTCTGCACCCGTCTGCCTGCCGTGCCTTTTTCGTTATGTGTCATGGTTCTGCCCTTCTTGTCTAGTACATTTATTAATTTGGCTGACGCTTTTATCCAATGCGTTTACCAAATAAATAGTAAATTCCTAGAGCCTTGTGGGCGGGGCCATGAGAGTGCCGTGTCTCTGTGTTTATGTTTTGTGTGGAAGCGTGTGGCCTGGGCTATGAATAACTTACATTTGTCATGTGCTAACCCCTTTAAGAGTGTGATGTTGGAATGTGCACTGTTATCTGTCTTATTTGACATCAGATTGTTGGCCAAACATTGAGTGCAGCTGTAATATTTCAGAAAAGAACTGGCCCTCTGAGTCTGGTTTCTCATGAGATTCTTTTTCTCTACTTATTCACCATTCACCATTTATTCACCACATTGTAAAAAGTGCTATATTTTTATGATAATAAAATACTGACAGTTTTATCGTCAACCTTCAACTCCTTCCTGAGATTGCCAGAACACCCGAGGCCGCTTACTCTACCCGGCCGGGCGGAAGTGCTTGCAGGCGGTGTCGAGATCGTAAACAAAGGTGGGGGAAGCGCGGAGGACTAAGAGCTAAGCTAAGGCTAACACTACACCGGCTTTCTTTACCCAGCATTTTCCTCGCCAATGTTCAGTCACTGTTGAACAAAATGGAGGAGATTCGACTCAGCATCACTTACAGCAAGAGACTTTTGAACTGTAATGTTATGATCTTCACGGAAACATGGCTACATAGCGGCATACCGGATAATGATATTGAGCTAGCGGGACGCCACACACTCCGGGCGGATAGAACGTTAGATGGCTCCGGTAAGACCAGAGGTGGTGGATTGTGCATTTACATTAACAAAGCTTGGTGCACAAACTCTGTTATTGTCGGAAAACATTGTTCAGCTAACCTTGAGTTTCTTATGGTTAAATGTAGACCGTTTTATCTGCCATTATAACCGCAGCCTACATTCCCACGGATGCTGATGCCAAGTTTGCTATGAAAGAACTTCATGCGGCCATCAGTAAACAACAGACTGCTCACCTGGAAGCTGCGTTTATTGTTGCGGGTGATTTTAATGATTCAAACCTAAAGACAATGCTCCCCAAATTTCACCAGCACGTTTCCTGTCACACCAGAGGAAACAAAACCTTAGACCATGTTTACACAAACATGGCTGAAGTTTACATTGCGACCCCCCTCCCCCACCTGGGACAGTCAGATCACCTTTCTTTGTTCCTCACCCCCAAGTATGCACCCCTCATTAATTGTGTGAAGCCATCAGTGAAGACCATCAAAGTGTGGCCTGTGGGGGCTGATTTCACACTCCAGGAAAGGTTTCTACACACAGACTGGAGTACATTTGCTTCTCAGGCCACCAGTGGCTCTCACACAGACATTGACTGCTACACCTCCTCTGTACTGGACTACATCAACACCACCATAGACAATGTTACTACTCAGAAACAGATCATCACATACCCAAATCAGAAGCCATGAATGAACAAGGAGGTGCACCTCCTGTTGAAGGCACGCAATACTGCCTTCAGATCAGGTGATGCACAAGCCTACAGCACATCCAGAGCTAACCTGAAGAGGGGCATCAAAGAGGCCAAGCACTGCTACAAGCTAAAGGTAGAGGAGCACTTTTCCAACTCCGACCTTCGACGCATGTGGCAGGGCATCCAGGCCATCAGTGATTACAAACCCACCCACTCCACCCCCGCAGCCACTGATGTCCTCTTCCTGAACGAGCTTAATGACTTTTATGCTCGCTTTGAGAGAGACAATAGAGAAACTGCCACCAAGCTCAAACCCTCAGCTGATCACTCTCAAATCACACTCTCCTCCATAGACGTCTGCAACGCACTGAGCCGGATCAGTGCGCACGAAGCCGCTGGACCAGATAACATCCCTGGACACGTACTCAGGGCATGTGCTGAGCAGCTCACTGGGGTTTTTACTGACATCTTCAACCTGTCTCCTGCCCAAGCAGCTGTGCCAACATGCTTTAAATGCACCTCCATTCTGCCAGTGCCAAAACACTCCAGCCCATTGTGCCTGAACGACTACCGCCCTGTAGCACTGACACCCATTGTCATGAATTGCTTTGAACGGCTGGTCCTGGTACACCTAAAGGACTTTCTGCCATCCACATTGGACCCACACCAGTTTGCCGACCGCAGCAATAGGAGCACAGAAGATGCAGTTTCCATGGCATTGCACTCTGTGCTCACTCATCTGGACAATAAGAACACTTATGCACGTATGTTGTTTGTTGACTTCAGCTCAGCATTCAACACTATCATCCCATCCAAGTTAATTGCTAAACTTGAAGACCTGGGCATTAACACCTCCCTATGCAACTGGATTATGGACTTTCTGACCAACAGACCACAGCAGGTGAGATCAGGCTCCATCTGCTCCACCACTATCACACTCAACACTGGTGTACCACAGGGCTGTGTGCTAAGCCCCTTCCTCTACTCCCTCTTCACCTCCGACTGCAGGCCTCTGAACGGATCTAACTCCATCATCAAGTTTGCGGACAACACTACGGTGATTGGTCTCATCAGCAACAACGATGAGACGGCCTACAGGGTGGAGATCCAACACCTAGCCACATGGTGCAACAACAATAACCTGTTCCTTAACATCTCCAAGACAAGGAGCTCATTGTGGACTTCAGAAAAGAGTCAAGAGGCACACATGACACCATCCACATCAATGGGATGGCTGTTGAGCGTGTCTCCAGTTTCAAGTTCCTGGGGATCCACATCTCGGAGGACCTGTCCTGGACTACCAACACCTCCAGCCTGGTCAAGAAGGCTCACCAGTGCCTCTTCTTCCTGAGGACACTAAAGAAGAATCAGCTGTCCTCGGCTATCCTGGTGAACTTCTATCGCTGTGCAATAGAAAGCATCCTGACCAACTGTGTCACAGTCTGGCATGGGAGCTGCTCTGTTGCAGAGCGCAAGGCACTGCAGCGAGTGGTGAAAACCACCCAGCGCATCACAGGGACTCCACTTCCAGCCATAGAGGACATCCAGAGGAAACGCTGTCTGCTTCGAGCTCGCAGCATTCTTAAGGACTCCTCTCATCCCGCTCACAGACTGTTTTCTCTCCTGCCCTCCGGCAGGCTTTTCAGGTGCCTCCGGACCAGGACCAGCAGACTAAAGAACAGCTTTTTTCCCCAGAGCTGTCTGTTTATTGAACTCTGCCCCTCGCTGATCCCACTGCCCCTCATATACTGCTACACTCTTCTCTCCCCCCTCATTGCACACCTGACTTCACTTGTTATTTGCACTACTGGACTGTCTATACATAACATTTATGTTCATCTGCACTACCAGACTGCTCATTTGCACTGCCAACTGTTCATTTACAGTTTAATCTTGCTCTCCTACACTTTAACTGAATATGCAATAACTTCTTCCATTGCACTGTTACTTAGATAGCTTCTGTCCATAATTTATTTGCACTACTCTATATCCATTGCACTGCTGCTCACCATAGCCTAACTTATCATTGTATACATCCACCTGTAAATTTCTGTTCATAGTAATAGCCATCTGTATATTATGTTCATAGTACATATCCATATGTAAATCTCTGCTTTAGTAATAGCCATCTGTAAATCATGGTCATAGTACATACCCATCTGTAAATTACTTCTATAATATTTATTTATGTAACTTTTGCAACCACTGTATATCCTGCACTTGCTGCTATTGCACTTCTGGTTAGACCTAAACTGCATTTCGTTGCCTTGTACTTGTACATGTGTAATGACAATAAAGTTGAATCTAATCTAATCTAATAAAATACAGATGTGAACCCGTACAGGTCCTAAATTGGGTTTTGGGTCCTCTATGAAGACCTCTAGTTGTCGGAGCTGTAGCCCGGTGCTTAGCACTCAAGACAAACTTATAAGAGCTGTTGGCTCACGGGAACCCAGGTTTGAGTCCGGCCTGGGTCATGTCGCGATCCCACACCCTGTCTCTTACTCGTGTGCTCCTGACTCAACTCAACTTTATTTATATAGCTCTTTTTACAATTTTCATTGTTACAAAGCAGCTGTAGGCTACATGAGACAAAATGACTATAAGCAAAACAATAAATTTATGAAAGGAAAGTAAGAACAAAAAAATGAATAAATACACCCCAATTTCACATACCACTCCAAAAAATTAAGAAAGGAATATGTGGCACACGTGCACATGCAACCACATACGCTCATGCTCACACGGCACACATAAACAAAAACACACACGCACTGACATACACAAGCACATAGTGTTTGTACAGAGAAGCACACATAGAAGATATAGGAAAGAGAAACACAGGTAACATATATCGAACTATATAAATTCCTATATGGAGTATTAAATATACAGAATGAATCCATTACAGAATACAAAACCTTTACATTTTAGAGATGATGTCAGCAGCCCCCGGTCGGGCAAATAGTGCAAACAATATGCAAACAGTGGCAAGGAACCCAAAACTCCAGTGGAGAAAAAAAAAACTCGGAAGAACCAAGACCCAATCAGTGGAACCAGTTCCCCTCTGGCAAGATCGACAGTGCTTGCAGAACTAGGCTAAAATAAAATAAATTATAGATAATAGGTGTATGTTTATCAATAATATTCCAGTAGCTAATTGCAGTTGCAGTTTTGTAGGGACAACTTGTGGGGTCGCCGCTTCCCTCGTTCTGTCTCCCTCAACTGTCCTATAGATTTAAGTAAAAAGTCCTCCAAAGTCAAGACCTCTAGTTGGAGCTAAACTCTGCAGGATAGTGACCCGCCAGGACAAAGTTTAGGGACCCCTGGTTTAGACAATAGTGCAACAGCAACATATATAGTGTTAAATAAAACAACACAGTGCAAAAAGTCAATTGCAGCTTTGCAAATTTGCTCTTCTTGTAATGTTTGGATAAATATGCATGTTTTCAATGTCATTTTTTAAATGTGATTATATTGTAAATAATTTCATTACATTACATTTATATAACAGATGCTGCTCTTTGTAAACATTTTTGATCTTTTCAGGGAGAGTTCTAAGCTCTTTCGCCCTGACGACCTACACCCCAGCAGCATCGGAGCGAATCTTCTCTCTGACAACATGTCAAAGACGCTACGCACCATCTGGCATCAAGTAAAAACTTTAAACATAGTCTGTGTTCCTCCCACTCAATTGTCAAAATGTGACTGCTCCTAAATGCATAGAGACTGTGTCTGTCCCCCGAATAATAATACATGTCAAAAAAAAAACCTAATCGTGATTAAACCTAAAGACAAAATAATCAACGGGCAAAAAGAACTCATAAAGTTCGGGCTACTTAATATTAGATCACTAAATCCAAAGGCAGTCATTGTAAACAAAATTATCACAAACAACAGTTTTGATATACTCTGCCTAACTGAAACTTGGGTTAAACCAAATTAGTTTTTTGGTCTAAATGAGTCTACCCCACCTAATTACTGTTATATGCACGAGCCACATTCGGTTGGTCGAGGTGGTGGTGTTGCAACGATTTATAAAGACTTCTTACCGTAACTCTAATAACAGGAATTAAATATAACTCATTTGAAGCACTTGCACTTAATGTAAGTAATCCAAACAAAAGTAAAAAATCCTTGCTTTCACTTGCATTGGCTACTGTGTATAGGCCCCCTGGGCTCTACTCAGAATTTCTGAAAGAATTTGCGGACTTCTTATCGGACCTATTGGTCAACGTTGATAAAGTACTAATTGCCGGAGATTTTAATATCCACGTAGATAATACAAGTGAGCAATGACTAAAAATGTCCTCCTCCTAAATTCTAATAAAACAGAAATACTACTTGTTGGACCAAACGCACATAATCAGAATATTGCGGATTACAACCTGCAAATCGAGGGCTGCACTGTTACCCCAGCAAATACAGTTAAAGACCTAGGCGTTATGTTAGATAACAACCTATCATTTGTAAAACACATCTAAAATGTCACAAAAACAGCCTTCTTCCATCTTAGAAATATTGCCAAATACGAAATATTTTATGTGTTGCTGACTCTCAAAAGCTAATTCATGCATTTATGACCTCAAGACTTGACTATTGTAATGCACTTCTAATTGGTTGTCCTGAATCGTCAATAAACAAATTATAGTTAGTTCAAAATTCTTACAAGGTCTAGAAAATATGATCACATAACCCCAATCTTATCATCTCTACACTGGCTACCCATTAAATATCGTATTGACTTTAAAGTTCTTTTAATTACTTATAAAGCCTAAAACGGTTTAGCTCCTACCTACATAACTTCATAGCTTCTATCAGGCTACAACCCAGCTCGCTCTTTAAGATCTCAAAACTGCATACTTTTAATAACACCTAGGACAAATAAATCTACCAAAGGGGGTAGAGCCTTTTCATACGTTGCACCTAAACTCTGGAATAGCCTTCCTGTTTCTGTTCGGGGGTCTGACACAGTCTCCCAATTTAAATTAAGATTAAAGACATATTTTTTCAGCCAAGCTTTCACATATTGCATGAATTGTAAAACAAATAAAATATATAGAACAGCAGGTACGCTAATTGAGTCTCTTCTCTCCCTCTCCTCGCCAGGTCCTCCTGAGGTGAGGAGAGATTCCGGATGAACGTCTTATGTCATCCCTAACTAGAAGTTACAGCAGCTCCAGTCAAACATATGTTACCACCCTCCTGCGATAACCTTCTGCCTGACTGACCATCCCAGCTCATGCAACCCCATCACCAACCAAGATCAAAGACGAACTAATTGGTGTCATATTAATGCTAACAGTATTACAATACTTAGTATAAATGCTAAACTTACATCACATGACAGCAGTTTGAAGTTACAGCTGCACTCAGTTACATTATGTCATCACAGTTCCGTTTCCTGCGTATAACATTCCTTATAACAGATTTAACAAAATCTATTTCCTTATTACATTTAATAAGCTTTCTCTGATAGTCTTAAACATTTTCTCAATAACCATTAATCAATGTCACTGAGTACAGCTGTGACACGTCATAGGAGAACTGGTCTTCCCGACTGAGACTGTGTCTCCTGAGGTTTTTGTCTCCATATATTTATCATTGGAGTTTGGGTTCCTCGCCACAGGGCCGTGTCGGCTTGCTCACCGGGTGACTGCTTTTATTTATTTTATAGTTTTATTTTATTAAATAACTTAATGGTTTGGTAATTTACCTTTGTTATGTTTCTCTGCTTCTTTCTCTGTAAAGCTGCTTTGCAATAATGTTTATTGTGAAAAGCGCTATATAAATAAAAGTGAATTTATGCAAAGCGACTTAAAAGTAGGAGAGCATAAAACATTTTGTCAACACGCTAAACAATACCAATAGAGTACAAAACCATGTTACAAGGAGGATTAAGCTGAAATAAGCAAGGGAGAAAATTAACAACATGAAAAAAAAAAAAATTATTATTATTTTTGACAATACATACAGTTATTGGTTTGTCAGATAGATGCAGATAAATTTATCTTTTTAAAGCACTTGTTCATGTTGCTTTTATGATATATAAATGGACTGAACTGGAAATATGCAAATAAAACATGATGAAATACTTTTTCAATTATAAGATATGTAATCATAGTATAAATATTTTTTGTTTATTGCACTACTGTAGCCTTGTTGCGAAGCATCTTCCAGATTTGTCGGGAGATGAGACCTAGATTCAGAAAACGGTTGCCGTATCCAGTCATAAGTTTCTGGTTACATCTCTTTTGGAAAATACTTTTGAATTGTTCAAAAAGGCTACAAAGACGACCAG